>JAHWFP010106074.1:42818-60094 GCA_023313725.1 Lithobius niger
CCCCCCCACGATAAATTCTTAGATCCGCCCCTACCCGGATTATTAGATGCATTTCCAGCGGGTGCCGGGGGTAGCAATTCGGACCTGGCACCGCTCCTGGTTACCAAAGAGGGCGAAATGCTGCCAAGCGAAAACAAAAAATGAACTCCTTGGATGTTTTGGCGAAAGGTTTAACTGAACCGAGGTCAAAGCTGTGATCAAAACATTAAAAAAAAAAAAAGCATTGCACATTTTATTATGTTTAGGTTATCCAGCATGGTGTATAGACTAAATGTATTGGGAGCATCAAACAAATTTATGTTGCTATAAAGAAATGTTAGCAGGGCTGTTTGGACTGTGGGGCAATCACCCTTACACAGTTGACATAACTGAAAAGTGAGTTAGCCGTTTCATTTTCCGTAGTTTTTTGTTATCGGAGCAATGTATTACAATCTGTCATGACAAAGAGTTACGCATCCCACTAATTTTGGCTCAATAATTTATCACGTGATTTTTGTAAATATTCTCGCTAAATTCTTTTAATAAAATTATTTTTCTAACTTGTGTAAAATTTGCAACCCGAATTTTTTTAAATCGCTGATTATTAGGCCCCAGCTACTAAATCTTACACCATGAGCCAGTTCACAGCTAAAAGTGAAAGCAAAGAGGAGAAAACAATTGATTGTGTCAAGCAAGTCATTGTTGTGTATTGTTGAAAGCACGTTATGGGAGTCGACAATTGATCTAGTCAAGCAAAGTTACTGTTGTACACTGCAAGCTAAGAGCTGAAAAGTACTGTTGAGAATCGAGCTTGAAAAGTCGACCACTAGAGGTCATCAACAACCAGGCGTTGGCTCGGTCATGAGAAAAGCAGGTAGGTCGGGAGGGGGAAAGAGGACAGAGGGGAGGAAGGGGAGCAGCAGTATTTAATTCAACTACCCAACCAAATTCAGCTATGTGTAGCAAGGGGGGGGGGGGGGGAGGGAAGTAGAGGAGGTGGGAGGGGAGAGGGTAGGGAGGAAAAGGAGTATTAATAGGAGATAAATTACCCGCCTCAATGAATGCCCAAGCAACACCGAGCGACATTCGAGAAACAACCATGGGCTAAACAAAACCCTGCATCGAAAATAGGCAAATTACCTGTCAAACCATGCACTGGACGAACACCGCGAAACAAAAATCCCGGGCGAGGCCGGGTATGACTGATAGTATACAGCCTGTAAAAACGAATTCGTCCAAAGAAATGTATAAGAAAAAGCAATATCCATTACATGCCTTCACTGAATATGCAGACTAAACGGAGCTGACGCTGGCTTTCGTTTACGACTTTCAAAGAGTTGAGGGGTTGAACTCTTATGGTTCTGATCAAGCCGTGCGCCTAGAAGGAAAAATTACTTCTCCTGCTGGACCTAGTTTGGACTTCCTATGGGTACCAAAAAAAATGCCGGTAAAATACCACAAGAGCCTCGTTTAATATGCGTCATTTTTCGATAATCATGAGTTTCATCCCTCACTGGAAAAAGAATGAGCACTTGCGCGAGATGTTTTTATCATCTTGGTAATGTAACGAGTGGTTGAGGAAAATGATCTGTAATCGGCTTGAATGTTATTAGCTACGGATACGTTGGAACAAAAGCAAGACAGAGGAACCTAAGGTGAAAAGTATTGGCTAATCAGTGGCGTTACGTAGTACACATTCGCTAATGCAAATTGTAGGCCTACTCAGGCACGGACTGGCTCACCGGGAAATCGGGAATTACCCGGTGGGCCCATCCGCCATGGCCCCCCGAAATGCCTGTGCCCCCCCCCCCCCCCCCAAAAAAAACAAAATTTTAAAATTTTTGTAATAACGTCTTTTTTAATACTACACTGATTGCTACTAAAGACTTGTGAAAGGGAAAGCTTGATGAAATTTGACAATGATCTTAATCATAAATGTATTTAGTGAGTCTGGATATCAACTCACGAAGAAACTTCTTATTTAAGGTTGGCTATGTAAAACGTTTGACGAGTTTCAAACTGAAAAAGATTTCTTTGTTGGCAGAGGGCACCAGTTATTTTTGTTGCCTATAAAATGCCATCATAATTTTATCTGCTAACACTCGACAAAAATTTCATGTGTGATTTAGGGGGGGCGGGTGTAAGTGAGGCACCATGGTAAGAGGGCCCCTTTGAGTGGTTTCCCGGTAGAAAGTCATTTCCCAGTCCGTGCCTGGTCCTACTAATACAGTTTTACTTCACTTTTTGAATAGAAAACTATGTAGCAAGCGTAGGGGCAAACCAGAATTCGAGCCAGGAAATCTCTTCGTACCTAGGGTTGTTGGGCGAAAGGACCCGTCTTTTAGAATGCGATTTTTTAAAAGACGACCCTGATCATACTCTGGTGTGAAAGGGCACATGCGGCGACTGGAGCGCCGATTAAAACCATGTAGTGTTAAAACCAACGACAGAATACGTAGACGACGTAACGTGTTGGCAAATGTTGATACTGAAACCTCTTAACTAGTGTGAAAATGTGGTGGCTTCCTCGTGCACTTGGGAGCAGGCAGTAAAGGTCAACAATATCACTGCCGTTAGATGGCACCACGGTATTTTCGTAAGGTTTTCAATCGGTGATAGTGCCACTTTAAATCTTAACAATTTACTAAATTTTGAAAAGTAGGCCTACCTGTGCGTATTCACAGAATGTTGGAAGTAAATATATATTTTGCCTACGTTAATTTAACATTTTCGGTTATAGTTATTTTGGTTTGGAACAACCTTCACCAATGTCGGTCGCCACTCGCCAAACGGCGAGGAAAATTCAGCAGTTGGCGACTTGGTTTTTAGAGCTACTCGCCAAAATGGCGACTGATTAACAAACCCTGATGCTTAAATTGTCATATCTCGGGAACCGTATTAGCTAGAAACAAGCGGTTTGCGGCGTTGCGTGCAGAATTACAAGGGCTCTCCAACCCAGTGTGCAACAATGTCGGTAGTCACTTTAGTTGATTGGAGAGTTTGGTTAATGCAAACAATATTTATGCATTAAGTAGTAGCACACCTGCGAAAATTGTTTTTACATGGCGAGGAGGTAATGGACAATGGCGAGTGCATTTTAATGTCTACCAGCCAAATGGCGAGTGCCACACAATGCACATTCGTGAAGGTTGGTTTGGAATGGGGTGGACTGGTACAAAATGTCAAAATTGTGTACCAGACATTGTTATCCGAGGAAATAGCAACTCACGGTTGAAAGTCTTAAGCCCGTTTGCGATAAACCGATCGTCGTAGTCTACATTTACCATAATCCCGTTTGCCATGATGTCCAAAGGGTCAACCTACCGAAACTTAGAATACTTTTTATTTATTTTTATTAGTAGCAGCGTCTGATGTTATTTGTACGGCGAGCGAGGCCGGAACAAAGGTAGACGTACGCAGTGGAAATGGGTCGGCATGACAAATGGAATTGTGGTAAACTCACCTTAGTCAACTGAATTACAGAATTTCCCTGCTTTTTCCCCTCTTTCCCTGTTTTAATTTTTCTTCACTTTTGAAGAAAAATCCCTGTGAGTGGGGAAAGGATATTGCACGAAAGGATATTGCCACAAAAGACTTGCTGGAACTAAAACTCCGTTGCTTGGCAAATCAAAATAAATAGACCAAAAAAAGTTACATTGCGGCGGCTGTATTGTGTACCCCGAAAAGAAAGTAGCAGTTCAGGTGGCCAGATATTTTAGTAGCCAAGATGTCGTGTCGTCATCGAGGCACCACAAAGTAGCCATTTTAGTTACCATATGTTTTATCTTCACAGTTTACGGTAACCTTACTACCACAGTACAGGAGTCTATATTGTATCATATGTGCCATAGCAACATGTAGAAGTTATAAGAAGCCTTGACGCCTTGAATAAGTGTCCATTATTGTGTTAACCTACAGCAGTGTAAGTAAGTTCTTTGCAAGTAGTTGTTATGTTGTAGCTGAACCCACAGGGTGTTACCACGCAAATACATCACACAAGATTTGGGTTGATTTTAGTTATGGAAAATTTGCAGGCAAAATAAAGCATTTTTTCTGACTCACCCGTAATTTTAGTTTTGCAACTAGTTGAACGGAAGAAGTTGCCTCAGTGTTTGCCAATACATACGATTACAATGAAAAGTAAAATTATTTCTCAACCTCTACGTATTATTTTGTCCAAGTTGCAGCTGTTGGGGAAATGCTGTCATGTTATGGAACTAGAAAGCAATAATCATCTAGTAATGCTCTGCAGGTTTGTCATGCTCTCACCCGAAACAATGGCTCCAGAAGGCAGAGGGACAATTCTCGCTTTTTGTTCCACCGATTGCACAAGTCCTTCACTATATGACATTTACAATAAGAAGATAATTGTTAGCAGAAGTGTAACCTTCCAAGAGGACGTACTAGTCTCATCCAGACTGGCCGACAACAATGAAGTCCAAAATGGTAAAGACCTAGACTCGCTAATTATTGACTTGTCATTCAGTCCAACGGAAGTTGAAGACAAGGTCGAACCACTACAACTTCAACCTACTCTAGTTTCACCTCGACCGCAAGTGCCGCAGCCAATGGTTCAGACCCCAGAAGTTCGACTAACCAGAAGTCGCGCCCTAAGAGAAGGGATAGTAGTCCCAGAAATCCACCAGAAGACTTTGTCAGAGGGGGACACAGCTCACAATGCCGTTTTGCCGAAGCCTCTAATGATTTCAAGAAAAACGGAAGATGACTATGTTTTTGCATTGAATGCTGCTACTCAAGAACCGAGAACTGTAACTGAAGCCATGAACAGTCCGGAAGCAAACCAATGGAGAATAGCCATGAATGACGAGTACGGATCTCCCATAGCAAACGGAACTTGGGAGGTAGTGGATCTACCAGAGGGTGCCCATACTATAGGAAGCAAGTGGATGTTAAAAATAAGGAAGAATGCCAAAGGCGAAATAGAGCGCTACAAAGCACGCCTAGTGGCTAAAGGATTTGCACAAAAATATGGAGCTGAATATCAAGAAATTTAAGAAAAAAATGCCGAGAAAAATGCCGTCTTCATTTTAAGCTCATTTAAGCGCTAGTTACCCGTAATAATTCATCGCGGGTCAGACTTGGAGTTGGGGCCAGACTTCACGCCGAACCGTGCTTCACGCTGGGTGCGCTTTCATTTCACACGTAATAAATGCTAGCGAGCCGACCCGTACTCAGTTAGTTGGGAACATCGTCTGTCGTCAAAAAGTGTTGACTGGAGGATAAGAGCATTGAGTATGTTTTTATCATGTTCCGTGTTTTCAGGAGCTCGACATTTGATGTCAAACTGACGTCGCCAAAATGTTTGATTATAATTAAAACTAGCCACGTCGCTCATTTCGCTCGCTCCGTTGGCGTTGTCTCGCTTCGCTCGAGGTGGTTTGCATGAACTAACCATAACATCATGAAGAAACACCATGAAGATGAAAAAAAAAACTTTGACGTTATTTTTTTTAGGTTTTTTTTTTGCTCATTTGAGGGTAATAATATAAATTTACAGCAATGAAAATAGACCTAGCCGAAGCATAATTTAATTATCTTTCGTTTAGTCCTTCTCCCGTCTTTGTAGATGCTTTGGTTCCAGAGAAGTAGAGGTACAAACACGCACGCACATCATACGTCTTTAATAATGTGGATGACCAAGAAATAAAGAAAAATAAAAAATACGAAGATTAATAAACCATCTTTTCCATGAATATCAGGGGAAGACTGCGGTTAAAAAAAAAAAAACAAAGGAAAACAAAGTTAAATTTGTTTTCTTGAGACCTCGCTACCCTGCCTGGTGAAATTCGAGCCAAGGAAATTAATCTAAACTAACCTATATAATAACATGAGAAAAAGTTAACAACAAACCATTTTTTTTTTGTTTTTTTAATCCCCCCCCCCCCCCCCTCCCCTTTTTTTTTGCTGGTTTTTAAACTTTTTTTGTGTGTTATTGGTAACACCTTTTCCACGATGCCAAGTCTTTCCGTTAATTTGGTAAATTCTAATCTACCAGCTCGTAATCGATTTTGCGTTATTAAATGTAATGTTTTTATTTCAATATGGAAGTGAAACCCATTTCTGTTGCCCTTTGGAACTAATGTCAGTGCGCCTAAGTAGCGACTCGAACTGCTGTCCTTTGGATACCAATACCGACACTCCAGCAGTTAAATCTTTGCGGTGTGGTTCGGCTATTGTAATGTCGATCTATAAATGTATACAAAAATTGATGGCCTGAGTCCTTTGTCGGGGCAGGCTAACGTTCAAGAACAGAAAATTGGATATGGTTGATATCATTTTTATTTCGACATGTTCTTCTCTTTATATGCATGATAACCAGATTGTACACCAATGACAATAAAAAGGAATTGAAAACCCGACAAATTACTAAACAAGCATTAGAGCTCGTATCCCATGGAAATTTAACTCTTAAGCATTGCTGTCGACATGATTGGATGACTTGCAATGTGGGCTTCAGGAGGTCAGTTGAATTGTTTCCAAATTATTTTTCCAATTATTTCCCACGATTATTACAACTGCCTGCAGTAATGAGGAACCAACCATGAATTGACACACGCTAAATCTAGACACACGCTAGTGTGTTGCCTAATAGATGGCGTAAAGCATGGACAGAAATGTGCGTTTCTAATGCTCCTTTTTTTACGAACAAAATTGGGCGGAGACCGGACATACGCATGATAAACCAGACCGTACATATCAACAACAATAAAGAGGAAGCGAAACAGCCAACATATATAAAACTGAACAAATAACAGGTTCGGTATTTAGAAAAAAAAAAACGAATTAGAGTTTGTAGCCCCATGGAACGCAGCTGTAAAGCCACAGATATAAAAAAAAGTTCTCAACGAGTTCACTCGGAACGAAATGAACTATGATTGATTTCTAATCCAAGGGAACAAAACGACAAATCCTTCCAAATTATAAAACTTATCAAATCAGGGACGATTTTACAGGGCCGGGGAGGGGAGAGGGGGGGGGTGTAGGGGGTGTCGCCGCACGCACTCCTTCATTGTTTGGCCAGTCGCCAAAACTGACGGTAAATTAATTAATGAATTTGTTTTCACTAATCGGAAAACTATGAAGACTAGCAAGTATAGTGTCCACGGCCTATCTCGAGATCGCTCCAGAACGACGCAGATAATCAATTGTATGTTTTTGGTAGCAGAGTGCCTTGTTGATATCCACGATGGTTACAAAAACAATGGCGGCCGTCGATTAAAGCCGCTTCCTCCATTAAGACGTAGCCGCTCATAAAATACTTACAGGACTCAAGATAGGACACAATTCTAAATGCCAAGTGCTAGTTAAAAATCATGTTTGCCATTCACTTTATTTCACTGAAATACTGTTGGCTATGCAGTTCTACGAAGAACCACACCTCATCCAGATGTGCTTTTTATTTATTGCTCGTACAACACAGAAGTTACATTTCTTTCCTGTTGACTCTTGTACAACTAACGCCCGTGCCACGAGTATGTGCAATAAGAACGCCAGGCATATATGGGAAAATATCCTATAGTCAGACAATTTGAGCAAATTCCTAAAAGTTGTTTGATTAAATAAGTCGACGAGTCTGGTTAGGTTCACAGCCCTCCAACTTTTAGCCTTGCTGACTTCCTGTCTGTAATACACAAATTAAACACACACACAGCCCATTCATGTACAAATTGTGTTCAGTTTCTCTGATATTACCATGGAATAAAAACCAACCTTATTCCATAGAATTGGATAAAATGAACGCCTTTAAAGGTACATTTCTCCCAACGCCATTTTTCTTGATCCTCCACATCAAGTACGGCCCCAAAGGTCTATTTACTTACCGTTAGTCTTTCCCTTGCTAAAAATCCGTTTTAAAATGTGGCGTCTGGGAGATGGTTTTGTTAACTAGTGGGAACTAATTTAATAGCATCCAGCAATTATGTGATCCTTTGCGCGCTTACAATAACCATGTGTGCGCATGTACTAATTTTGAATCGTTTGCTAATAATTACTACGAGACCAAAAATGTAAAAGACTATTGCGGTAAAAATTTAAATTATTTATGCCAATAGATCGCCCAAGAAAAATTATAAGATAGTAGCGTAAAAAATTATAAAGTGTGATGTTAAAATACGAAAGGCTTCTGGTTAGTGACAATACTATTTTTTGCGTATGTGCTGTTTCGTTCAGCTACTAGTCCCACATCCATGGAGATAGTAGCTGCGTTCCTCGCTGCAAGAAATGTAGCTAGTATCTCAGTTGGCGTTGTATTACTATGCTGAGTCTCACGAAACGGTGCGATGGTAAATGCGCGGATGGCGATCTGCTTTGGCTGTTACAAGGCAGGCGGAATACCTTTAAGGAAGAGTCTGCATGTTTTACAATACAAATGCACACAAAAAATACATACGTATCTCCTCCCACGAAACGGAATTAAAACATGAACCCAGAAATACAAACTAAACAAAGCCCAAATAACAAAACGTCTGTATAATATACAAATTAACGATACTCGCACGCACACAGACACACGCACACGCACACGCACACGCACACGCACACGCACTCTCAGACATGGACCATTTAAAACACAAAATTACATGTACTTTATAATATAACCAAGGAATAAAAACAAATCCTTGTTCCCTGGAATTGGATTTCAAATTACAGTGTGTTTCGTTCGAGTCAACTTTATTCCGTTTTTTATATTTTATATATTTTTTTTTTGCATTTGTGTGCCTTCACGGCTTAATGGGGATATGAGCTCTAATGCTTTTTTCCCCCTTATTAAAATTTTTATATTGTAGGATGTATAACAATGGACAAGAGCAAATAAAAATAAAAGCAACCCATGTAAATAAAGTGTGTGTATAACATGACAATCAATCCTTTTAAAAATTCTGAATAAGATGGATACATTTTTGCAGTACAAAAAAAATCGACGAATTTGGCATCGTTTTCCTGACAAGCTGAGAAAAGTGGCCATAAATTACTACCCTTCAAAAGTCTTCAAAAAATAACATAGGTAGCACCGTAATGGGATTCATCCAACGAACAGAACAACTCAAAAAATTTTACTCCAAAAAAAAAAAAAAAAGCAGTAGTAGTAACCTATCAAGGGCGCTCCATTAGTGAGACACAGAATGTGGAAACGAGTTCCAGTTTAGCGCCAGATGTTGGCAAACCCATTTCAAGCGGTGGAAGCTTCACAACACGCGTGGGGTCCGTGAATCAAGCACGGAGCTGCTTTTTTTTTTTTAAGTCCGTCACCCCCGGGGGGGGGGGGGGGATTGAGCGGATCGAGTGGGAACGTTGAAGGGTTTTAGCGAGCGTTAACCGCTTCCGGTCATTTACCCGACGAAGCCCGTAGCCAGATTCCCAGATGGTCACCCACCCAAGTATCAAAACTTATTATTATGAACTTATTATGAACTTATTACGAACTTATTATGAACTTATTATGAACTTCGTGCGTTTCCGTAATTCGTAAATGTTTTACAGTATTAGCGCGAAATTAGCCTACAATTCAGCTAGATATTAATGCGTGCAACTAATGAAGCGCACGCGGTAGAGTATTAGTGTTAATTTTTTTCGGAGTACAATTTTGTTGAATTGCTTTTTTTCCGGTGAACGAAACCGCAATACGATTGCTTTCATTGTTATCGTGTAATAGTATCCAGAGTTCTTCGTCTCTTCGGTTGCCCGTGGTATTACGGCGTCAAAGGGTTTAGAAAAAAAAAACACGTTTTGATCAAGGTTGGACTGTTGCACTTCCTGTAGTCCTGATGATGGCTTTAGAAAGGACAAGACGCTCAGCGGTATGACGGTGATGCATCCCAGCCGAGTAGGGGCAGCAAGAATAATTTTCCCCCTAAAATTGCGGTAAATAGGCTGGAAATTCACCTCAACTATTCTGGAAACGTGGAAAATTCGAGGAAATTCTTTCAGTATTTTGGTAGGAATTCTTTAAAATGTATGTAGTTATATTTAAGGACTCCCGTGCACTAGGCGACCAGGTCGTGCAGCCAGTGGTCGTCGCGGCCAAAAAACATTGCGATGTGCCGTGCGGCCACGTCTGTTTTTCATTGATATTCTCGTTTTTCATTGATATATTCACGTGATGAAAAATGAACACGGACCAAGTATGGTCGCCTGCACGCCGCCCGGGATGCCAATGGCCGCTGCGACTGACTAGCTGCGGCGGCGGCCAAGTGCGCGGTGCTACATATACCGTAAGCATTTTCGTTGGCCGCAGCGACCTGGCTGGGCGGCATGGTTGGTTAGTGTGCGGGGACCCTTATGCTATCGAAGACACAGACAGAATGACGTCATAAATGGCGTGAAGTCTTTGTTTGCATCGTACTGCGAGTCACAAAAAGAAAAAAGAAAAAAAAACAACAGAAAGAGGAAGTCCACCACAACCTTTTAGGTTGGTGGTTAATATGACACCTCACACATTCAGGGAAATAAAATCATGTTCAAAGCCATTACCCGAGTTCATTTTGCATCTGTCCTGTAATTTCAGGCAATTCATCCTGTAATTTTCAGGCCATGAACATACACCACGTGATTCATAGAGTACCGTGAAAATAGGACAAAACTTAGGCCTACTTTTTGTGTGTGGTGTGTAAAAGCAAAAGGTATTTTTTTTTTGTGTACGTTGTAATTGATATTTTATGGATAGTAATTGTAAATTTGATATGTCTCGGCTATTCACAAGTTTCTGAGTGAACTTAAAGCCGTTGTTTGGTAATAAACTAGTTATTATTATTATTATAACTTGGTTGCAGACCTACATGGTTAAAATCAAAATAAAACTAACAAACGAAAACACATTTGCAATGTTGACTGTTTGGTAAGCTTTTAAAGCCAGGAGTATAGTTTTTAAGCATTAATTACTGGTTAGAAACGATTGGTTATCGATTTTTAACCCATGGCTGCGATGATTTGGCCAGCAAGACGATGGAAATACGTTGAGGGACGAAGCCCTGAGACGGATTTGAATGTCGAGCCGGCCAAATCATTGCAGCCGTGGGTTAAACATCGATAACCAATCGGTTATAACTAATAAATGATTTATATCACGGTTGGGACATCAAGCTAACTCGTATTTAATTAAAACGTGTTTGTGTTTTGTGAAAATTGCTTCAAGAAAACGTTGATCATCAGTATCCTCGGTATGAATGAAGGTCATACCATTTTAGTTTGTGGAGGGGGAAGTGTGTGATAGACGGACGAGTCCTTTTCCTCAAACTTTGTGGAGGGAGGGAGTGGGAGTTGGAGTTAGACAGTCTAAGCGTTGGGTGGCAAGCTGGGTTTACGCTGGAAGCTAGCTCGCTGGTGTTTATCGAAGCATTTATGGTTTTTGGAGCGAATATTTCGATATGTAACACAGCAGTGGTAAAGTGACATTTGCTGGGACATTCTTTGAAGGTATGTAATTCATTTTGCGCGTTTGTAGTTTGGAGAATAGTTTAAAAAATATGGTAATAGGTTTCGGTATGAATGAAGGTCATTCCCTTTTAGTTTGTGGAGGGAGGGTCAGGGAGGGGGAAAGGGAGTTAACGCGGAGGATAAGTTTAGATATTGGCCAGACATGTGAGAGTTTACAGTGATAGTATTTTCTTTCCTTTTAAGTAATTCGTTTTGTACGGTTTTATTGCGTTACGTTTTTTTTTTTTGCACGCTGTATTTGGTTGTTGGTGTGTGCGTTCCCGGTCGCGTGATCCGGAAGTGTCAAAAGTGTGGGTTATCGGCAAAAGTGTGGAATAACTTGATAACCCACACTTTTTGCGATGACGCACACTTCCGGTGTTGGTTAACGAGATTTAACCTTCGGATATTTAGCGCGGCGTTGAGTTAGCGTGACGTCACAGCCGTGGTATAAAGGATACTATTGTTACCGCAAGCTTTTTAAAACACTCCATGCATGTCTTGAACGCAGACAACATGCCGTCGTAAATTTCTTCGGCGTCCTCCTTTCCCACCCCACCATATTTTGTGAATCACTCTGGATCTGATGACATAATACCAGTTGTGCGTTACGAAATAATTTCTCTATGCGCCAACGTCATCGAGGAAAAAAAAAATAATAATAGTAATACTAATTTCCTGAACTCAATGTATGTACGCCTTGGCAATAGACAAAGCAATTCCGTGTAGTGATGCTGCCCCTGTTGGTCACTTCCCTGTATGCTCTCTTGCCTGGAGGCGCCGCAGTTGGTGTCAACCTGCGTGCAGCGAGCGTCTCGCTTTCTCTAAGACAATGACGTCACGTAAGGGTTCCTCGTGACAAACAGGGGCACCATCATGGACTTAGTTACTACTTCCCCACTGAATCCCACTTTCGTACGAGTCTTGGGAACTCTCCACTGTACATCAAGAGTAGAATAAACATGCTGACTGAAGTTAAACCTGGTGTGGGCTGAGTTATCCGTGGCATCGGCTGCGTTCGAACGTGTAGAGGTGAGCCTCCTTAACAAAGGCGGCTCGACTCTTTACAAATTGGTGCCCGAACAGGGCCAGGACTCTCTACAGCTTCAGCTTCTTATTACTCCCTTATATCAGTGAAAATAAAAGCACTGTAATAATGATGACACGCTAAAAACCAAATGAGTGGTAAACACTGAAATATACACAAAAACAATTGATGTTTCGGCAGAAATACCGCCGTTTTCAAGCAGAAAAAAATTTACAGCACATTCACAAGTCAAACACACACACACAAAATGACCACCAATACGAGCCATGGGCCTACCTCACAACTTGAGGCCACCCTCGCACTAGGCGGCAAGGTCGCGCGGCCCAAAAAACATGGCGACGTGCCGCGCGGCTACGTCCGTTTTCCCTTGATAATTCTCGATCACGTGATGAAAAATTAACACAGAGCGAGATGGTCGCCTGCACGCCGCCCATGATCCCAGTAGCCACGGCGGCTAAGTGCGCATTGCTCCATATACCGTAAACATTCTCATTGGCCGCAGCGACCTGGTTGCCGTGTGTGCTGGGGCATTAAGTTCAACAAGAAACTACATCAAGAAGTGAGACGACAAGGTAAGGGAAAAGTTGTCCTTTAAACTGGCAGACACGTTGCCACTATTGGCGGAAATTAGGACTTCAAATACGACGGAATTTGACGTAAGGCTGCTGTTCAACACTAACTTCGTAACTAACTTCACAACGTGGGCTTGTCGCGATAACGCACGAGCGGTCCCGTAAGAAGCTAAATTGCGATCGTTCACATCTAGTGTTGTAGGGTACGTTCAGCCTTCCCCCCTCAGCTAGAGGGCTTGGAGAACACTAATTAGGCCTATGCTTACCCAGTCGCCGGAAGCGAACCCCCGGAAGTTAAACATTTCAAGAACTTTCATGCAGTTTGTGACGGCTGCATGACAAACTACAAACTACACCTTCCCCCGCTAATAAATATCGTTAATGTCGACAACACACTCGATAACGGTAGCATTAAAACCTTACAGGAAAGCCTTGTTCTTCCATGTATTGACCTTGGTACAGTTAAATCTTCCTCTAAACAACAAACAAATTGTTTGTTTGCGTGATTTAGTTGATACTGTATTTTCGTGAGAACATCTGTAGAGTCATTAGCACAGCCGGCAGGCAGTGCTTATTAGAGTTCGTTTGTGCACGAGAATTTCAGAAAATTGGACAGGAGGAGGAGGCGGTGGTACGGCTAACAATGTCAAAATGTTACAATGCTGCAACATGTAACAATAGGCGAGGCGCACAATATCAGATTATAGCTCACTCGAACAAGATGCAACGATGGTTGGGTGTCGGGAAACTAACATTGTCGTTGTTTGAGTTAGCTAGCTCGTTGTGGAGAACCAAAATTAAATGGTCTTGATTTTTCCTTAAATCTTCAAGTTTTAAACCGTAGGATGCGAAGTCTTAAATTGTGAGGCCTAAGTGACTTATTTACTTTTTCAATGCTGGCTTCGGGAAGCCAGTTGAATTGTTTCCGCGATTGTTGGCACGATACTGAAACAATCCAGACTCAATTACTCATCGAGATGACGCATGCTAAATCCAGAAATACGCTAATGTGTTACCATCAAATAATAATCATGGGACAAACCTTCGGCGGAACCTAAACATAAGTATCCATTTCTAATGTTCCGTTTTTTCGAAAACAAAAATCGGTGGACAGTGGACAGTAAAATGGAAGCGAAAAAAGCCAGCAAATTACCTGAGCAAAAAACGGCTTCGCCGTTTAGAAAAAAAAAAAACAGCTCGTATCCCCATACTCACAGCCCTGAAGGTACACGAATAAAAACGAATTAGAGTTCACTCGAACCCAACGAACTATAATTTGAACTCCAATTCGCAAAACGTAAACCCACAAACACACACAAAATAGACGCCATAAACATCAAAACGGAACAAAATTGAAAGATAAAAATGCATACACAAAATGAATACAAATTATAGTTCGTTGGGTTCGAGTGAACTCTAATCCGTTTTTATTCGTGTACCTTCAGGGCTGTGAGTATGGGGATACGAGCTCTAATGGTTTTTTTTTCTAAACGGCGAAGCAGTTGTTTGCTTAGTTATAAGCTGTACTGTCACACGGATGAGAAATCGTGTAAGCGTGCATTTCCGTAAATAGAACATTTGCAAAGACACAGTTGAGATACGGAATAAAGGAATGACCTTGAGGTGACTTTCGTGGTGCTACCTTAAAGAGGTGCAGTTGGGCCGACCCTGGGAAGTGACCCTATAAGTACAAATTGTGTGGGGCCACATTGTCATGCGTAGAACTTGTACGCAAGCCACGAGTACTTATGCTTGAGGGAGGCTCAATGCTGGCCACCTACACTGGACAAGAAGTTTCCTCAAATGTAAATTGTAAGTTTCGAACTCCACATCCAGGTCCATTGTGGTGAAACGTTACAAGTGTAGTTGTGTGTTACTGCATTTCCTATAGAGCCGTGACACGACGTAGTATTATTGTATATAACTCTATGCTGGAGCCTGAATGGGTTAGCTGCAAGGGGCACTGCAGAGAGAAACAGAAGGGCGTCATACTGAAGCCGATGCTGTGAAGAGTGATTTCTTAGACCTAAAACGCGCTATTTTTGTTGTTGGAGAAAACAACGTTATTTTAAGCCTAAGAAATCCGCTCTTCCGTTGTTTTTCCCTCCATTTTTTATGTAGTGCACCTTGTAGTTATGCCCTCCAAAACCCATACTGGTGCCAATATGGCGGCAAATGTCACTGCTCTATAGCTGGTGTTTTATAGCTCCAGGCCGTAAGGGCGCGTTTATGCACGGACAATTTTCTCGCTTACTAGCTTTTACTTCGTCAGTACTAAATCTGCTGGCTGCTTCTCGCCTTTGTCGGAGAATGGGGCTTTCAAGTTGTCTATACGTCGTAACCATGGTAACAACGCGGACGCAAGTTTTCTCCTCGTGCCTCGCGACACGACGTACGATGCTTGGAACATGACAGCGTCGATTTATGACAACAAGAAAACAATTTTTACTGCAGTACACGACGACGGACAGATTCGTGAATACCGGCATTCGAAGGTTTGTCTTCGAATCGATAACTCCGAAATGCACGCCATGTTGGATTTTGAATTCTCGCTGCGAGCATGGAGGAAGGAATTAGGTTAGGTTAGGGTCACTGCTAGAAGCTGTTTTTTCAGCGAGAATAGCAAATTTTGGAAATAGCGTGAAATGGCAACAATGTTGTAGCAATGTTTAAAATGACTGTTGCACTTTGTTCTTTATCCGTGTTGTTATTTATAATACATTTAATTTGTTGTCTATTACCGCAATCATTTAATAGAAACGGGAAATTAATCGAAAATATTAACGGTTGCCTAGCAAATAGCTTTCGGCGAGCGAGAAGGTCGCATTTCTGCAACTTGCATTCTTGCAGCTGCTAATATTTAATCGCCATTGTGTCATTGTTAGAATTGGGTACTTAATCAGTTTAAGGTGATATCAAAAACATTTAATGCACAGCCACACTCACTTTCGTGAGCCATTACAGTTAGAAGAAAAGATCGTACGGTGGCGCCCTCCTGTGACTAAAATTACAAACATTACATGGCAACCAGCAGAAGCGCTTTTAAAAACGAAACTAAAACTAGAAACTGAAATACTGTTCATTGCTACAGGCCTATTATAAAATGCCATGGTAACAACGCTACCTGGATTAGCTGCGTCCGAAATCGTTTGCGCAATAGCTTGCAGTTTTATTATCCGTCACAATAAAATAAACAATTGCTCCCGATAAAACAATTTCCAGTCGTTTCTAAACTCACGTTATTGATGTTTTCGTTGCGAACCTGTGTTGGCGTTTTCGATGATTCCTAGCTTCTACCTGCAAAAAAAAAAAATGCAAAGGCGAGTAATTACATAAACGTGCCCTTTTCCAAACGGATTGTGCGATTTTGACTTTTCCCAAGCAGAAAGTTCTGATGCACCTGAAATTCTGGTGTAAAACCTTGCGTGTTTGAATTGTGTGATGCTAAATTGTTCAGAATCTAACATTTTCAGCTCTTCTTGTGTAACACTATAGAGTAGTGACACGACGTAGTATTATTGTATATAACTCTATGCTGGAGCCTTTATGGGTTAGCTGCAAGGGGCACTGTAGAGAGAAACAGAAGGACGTCATACTGAAGCCGATGCTGTGAAGAGTGATTTCTTACTTCTTAGACTTTAAACGCACGATTTTTGTTGTTGGAGAAAACAATGTTATTTTAAGCCTAAGAAATTCGATCTTCCGTTGTTTTTCCCTCCATTTTTATGTAGTGCACCTTGTAGTTATGCCCTCCAAACCAATATGGCGGCAAATGTCACTGCTCTATTGGATTTGCTTTGGCCCTTACTGCAGTACACCTTTCGAAACCGTTTGTGAGACACAAGTGTTCTACAACTGGGTTAAGACCCACTTAAAGCGTCAAGTACATGACTCCATTTTCCCACCTCTTTTGGATCTTAACCTTTTACAATGAGAATTATGGAATCGTCTGCAAAAACAACAACACCCAATACCAAAAGAGAGTCAAAATGTACTAGTAAGTCTTAACTTGCGGGATCATCTAGTAATGCCGCAAAAAGGAAAACGTTGCACCAGACGTGGTCAAAGAATACCAACAACGACTTTACGGCCTTTTGTAATCAGTTGCGTTGCGTCACTTTCAAATCCAGGAAGTTCACCCTTCCAGTGGCGTAACTAGTGGGGGGGGGGGGGGGGGCGGGACAGAAAACAAATAGAAAGGGGGAAATGGCAATAATTCGTGGAGGAGTGAGTGTGTGGAAGGG
>JAHWFP010106074.1:80094-93849 GCA_023313725.1 Lithobius niger
GTGAAGGGAAGGAAGAGTTGAGTGCGTCCCCTTCGGCATTCGGGGTCACTTGTGCGTTTAATGTAGTATCGAAGCGCACGGACGGGACATAGGGTTCGTTCGGGTTTTTCATCATAGATGTTCGTGAGGGCTGGTATGATAGGTTTGGACGGTTCGCATGGTTTTTGAGTTTTGGCTCGGAAATCAGGACGAGGCCTCAAATGAATGAATTTGCAATTGTCGAAAAAGAAACAGTGAGCAGGGTCGTTCGACAGGGCTTGCATTTCGCTGCGAAGGCTGGCAGCCAGAGAGGTGAGAAAAACTGTCTTCCTTGTGAGATGGTTAATGTGGCAAGTTTGGATCGGTTCGTATGGATCTTTGGTCAGGGAGTCCAAGACAAGGGAAATGTCCCATTTTGGGAACTCATGATGGATAGATGGTCTTTCAATTTCGAAGTATTTCAAGAGAGATGTTTGTTTCCGGCGGCTTTGAAGACGGTGTTCAGGGCGGAACGGTAGACTAGAATGGTTAAGCATTTTAGTCCATCTTTGAAAAGATCGGTAAAGAAGACTAGCAGTTCCCGAATAGGGGGGTTGATTGGATTAACCTTTTTTCGCTTACACCAATGAAACCATCGTTGCCAGTGGCTGTTGTACATTTTGTTAGTTGAGTCTCGAAGGGCCTTGCTGGCGATGCGAGCGGCTTGTTCTTCAAAAATTCCAGCCTCTTTAATGAGTTGGATGATAGTAGCCACCCGTGCAGATGTAAGATGTTGGAGTTCGGGTGGAACTTGGTTCCCTTCTGTTGGGATAAGAGGTCCGGAAGGTTTGGCAATTCTCTTGGTGTGTCTACGAGAAGGTTGAGTAGTCGAGGGAACCACGGGGCTGCTGGCCAGTTTGGTGCGATGAGAAGAAACAGACCCTGAATTTGTTCGATCTTCGTTAGGACAGTTGGGATAAGTTTGAACGGAGGGAACAGGTAGGCGTAGAGGTTGTCCCAGGGAAAGGTCAGAGCATCGACTGCACAAGCCAGGTCGTCCGGAATCGGGCTCACGAATTGGGGAAGTCTGGCATTGTACCTCGTGGCGAAGAGGTCGATCATGGGTTTCCCCCAGATGATGAAGAGAGATTCGCAAATTGATGTCTTGAGGGACCATTCCCCTGATGGTGGTTTCTTCCGGGATAGTGCGTCCGCTATTACATTTCGGTTGCCTGGGATGTGGAGCGGTTGGAGAGTTGTGTCGAGCTTCAGGCATAGGTTGAATATTTCGGAGGTGATCTGATGAAGGGAACGTGTTCTCCTTCTTTGCGTATGTAGGCGACTGCAGTAGTGTTGTCTGATTGGATTTGAACGATCTTGCCTGTTACCAGGTGACGGAAATGGCGAAGAGCATTGTAGATTGCCTTCAGTTCGAGAACGTTGATATGCTCGGTAGTGTTGGGAGGCCAGGTTCTGTTTACTTCGTTGTCCATTATGTGAGCACCCCATCCAGTTAGAGATGCGTCGGTTAGGAGTAGGAGGTCTGGAGGGGGTTCGTGAAGAGGCATAGTCTTGGATAGATTTGCGGTGTTCATCCACTAGTGAAGGCATTCCCATGGGAAGTGGGGATCGGATGGTTTTGACAACTTGGATGATGGAAGATGGTTGCTCCAATAAACGATGCGGAAAAGGTGGAGTGGTCGAGTCATCCAACGACCGTAGGGAAGAAGATCTGCCATTGAATCCATTTTGCCTACGAGGGAGTTCAGGGATGTCAGTGAGTGATTTGTGGACTGGGAAAAGGAGAGGCAGTGGTCTAGTAGGTCAGTTTTCCTCTCCGCTGATGGCGTGACGGTGGCAGACCGAAGGTTGAAATCCACACCGAGGAAGATGAAGGTTTGTGCAGGTTGGAGTCGTGATTTCTCCCAGTTGACGCCCAGACCAAGGTTGTGAAGAAGCCGGATGGTGAAGAAGGTGTCTTGCCGGAGTTGGCGGGGACAGATGTTGTTTAGGAGCCAATCGTCGAGGAAGGCGTTGGCTCCTACCTGGTGACGGTGAAAGTGGCTCAAAATGGGCTTCATGACGAGAGTAAAGATGCGTGGAGCAGCGTTGAGGCCGAATGGGAGAGTTTGGAATTCGAAAATCTTCCCTTGGTAGATAAACCGGAAGTAGTGGAGGTACGTCTTGTGAAGAGGGATGTGTAGATATGGATCTTCGAGGTCGATCGAGATTGTCCATTCCAGGGGTTTTAGGGAGAGGCGAATGGATTGAAGGGTCTCCATTTTGAAGTGTTCGTTGTTCATGTAGCGATTCAGTGGTTTCAGGTTGAAAATCATTCTTTCCCCACCGGACTTCTTTGGCCTCAGGAAGATGGAGCTGTAGAAGCCAGGCTTGGAATGGTCGGGACAGAGGCGGATTGCGTTTTTGGCTAGAAGGGCGGCTACTTCTTTGGAGAGAGCGGGTGAAGCCTTGGTTGCGAGCTGCCAAGGAGGGGTGAATGCCATCGGAGGTCTTGAATTGAAGGACGGTTGAAAGCCATGGGATACGATTGATAAGATGACTTTGTCGGTTGTGATGTGATGCCATGCCGATGTGAAGTGACCGATTCGGCCGCCTACAGGGAGAGCGTGGGCATAGTCACTTGCGGTGAAAGGATTTCCGACTGGAAGCAGAGGAGTACTTGCTGCGGTTGTCGGGGGTGGAGCTTCTTCTGAATTTGTTGTTGTTGCGTGAGTTGTTGTGGGTGTTCCCTCGAAAGGACTGATTCCGGCGGGGAGAAGGTTTCCTCTTGTCATGGGACGACTGGTCATTGGACGTTGGAGGAGGCGATGGTTTGGGATGAGAGGTGTGGCCTTGGAAGGGTTTTCGAAAAGGCTGGTTGTTTGGTGGTTTGAACGGTTTCATAGGTTTGCAGGCGATGTCCAAATGAGGGGCAAGAGTCGGGATGCGGCCTCTGAAGAGTGTGTCCGTCTCATGAAGAGGTTGGTTGCGGAGGATGTGTTTGGTAGACGCATTCAAGTTCGATGTGGTGCTTAAGGCGATGTCCCTGAGTAGGAGGGTCGAGTTGAACAGAGCCTCGGTGAACCAGTTGAAGGAGTGATACGAGGCGAAGGACATCTTCTTAAAAAGTTCGGAAATAAGGAAGTGGAGATATTTGACGTTCTTTTGGCTAGATTCACGGGGGAGCCTTTCGCAGAGGGCGTTGATAGCCGTGGCGAGGACGTCGGCTTGAGAGTTGGCGCAGAGGCCTAGACGGAGTATCTTGTCATTCTCACGGAGTACGGCAGTGGGCACCTCGGTGCGACGGGGGATGTAGAGGGCAGTGCCGAAATCCATTTTTGCTTCGGTTGACAGAAACTCAAATTGTTGGTAGATTTCAAAAAGGCGAGGGTTGGCCGCGCCGTCACCAGTCGCTCTGAAGAACCAGGATTCACGGCCTGGACGAGGGGGCTGTGGATCCTAGTCGAGTTCAAGGAGTTGACCATTCCCGAGGAGGGATCCCCCAGTTCTGAGGAGTGTCATGAGTAAGGCAGTGGATTGTTCGAGCTTAGCTTTTCACGATTATTTTTGTCCCGAAGGCCATAGCCGAAACCCGTTGAAAGGCCCCTGTTCTTGGGTTTAGGAGCGGAGGAGTTCGGTTTGTAGAGATAGCCGTCAGGGATAATGGCTTCTACCGCTTTGAGAAGGTCGAACAGGGGGATGGCAGTTGGATCATCGTCGGCTTGAAGGGAATCTTCATAAGGGTCAAGCGGGAGCTGAGCGAAGTTAACTTGATGCGGAGCTTGCCGGCCCAAAACAGAAGCCGAGTCGAGATCAACTTCCGTGTTGAGGATGCGGGAAAGGAGTTGCTGGAGGTCCGCTGCGGAAATGTTTGGGCGGTGTTTCTTTGAGGGTGCATGGGCGTAAGGTTGCTTCCGTTTGCGAGCATCGGTGTCGGAAGATGCAATCCAGTCTTGGACGTACGAAGTGGCCTTTGAAGGGGGCTTCTCCGTCGAGGAGCGGTTCTTGTAAGAGAATTCCTTGATTGAGCGGTCCATGAGGCGGTGACTTTCTTGCGTTGACAAGCGATCCGTCTCAGGTTCAGGATGTGAGGCCAATGATAAGTCAAGGGGCGGGACATCAAGTTGCTGTAGAGCGAGAGATGCCGAGGTTGATGGCGGCTGTTGGGCGCAGGGCAACGGCGAAGCCGAATGGTCTTGGGTTAAAGAGGCCGTGGGTCGGGTTGGAGACGGCAAAGGCGAGATGCTGGGGTCAGGTGGAGGGCTTGACAGAGGAGAATCCATGATGTGTCGGCGTGATGATCACGTAATGAACGGGAGTAACAACGACGAACGAGCGGCGAACGGGAACGTCGAGCAATGAACGGGCTGCAAATGACGAACGACGAACGGGCTGTTAAGGGCGAACGACGAACGGGCTGTGAATGATGAACGGCGAACGACGAACGGGTTGTTGAATGACGAACGGCGAACGACGAACGAGAACGAGGCGTTGAAAGACGAGCGGCTGGCAAGCGATGGGCGGCAGCGAGACGTTAACTCTCAGGCCGAGAAGTGCGAACGACGAACGGGCTGCGAACGGTGAACGACGAACAAAGAACGGGCAGTTGAAGGGAGACAGGCAGCACACGACGAGCGGCAGCAGGCGGCGTCGGATTCCGGCATAGGACATGCGAACGACGAACGGGCTGCTGGCGGCGAACGGGCTGCGGGCGGCGAACGGGCTGCGGGCGGTGAACGGACTGCATGCAGCGAGCGGGCTGCGGAGACGACCGGCGAACGGGAACGGAGAGGAGAGCTTCTTTCCAGGCGACGTCTGAGACGAGAGCTTGAGGAAAAGAGATGGAAGCCACTGGCGAGCGATCTGCTTTTATAGGAGGCCTGCGCATGGTGACGCATGCGCAGTGGGGTTGCGCACTGGGCGGATCAGGAGAACGAAAAAACCTCAAGTCATAAAGAGCACTCAGGAACTGAATTCACGTTCACGTTCATGTTTAATTTACAGGTAGTAGAAATTTTCTACCGACGATTAGAAAGTAAATTTATTAATGGGGGAGGGGACCTCAATCTTCGCCGATTTTTTTCAGTTTGCGAATTACAACCCTGAAGTTGCTAGCCTGTTATCTTCTCTACTGTTGGAAACCAACTAAGTAATCTGGTGAGGTTAAAGTTAGAAAAAGACAGTAAGATAAGTGTTCAATACTGCATATCACCAAAACTAGCTGCCATCTTTCAGACAATGGCGACGTAGTTGTCACTGGAGATGGTGAAGTGTCTTAAGAAGTAGGTCTTGGTTATTCGCCAAGTTTGCTGGTTAATCTAGACACATGCTAGTGAGTCACCTACAAGCTCGTGAGATTAAGTATTAACTGTTACTGTTACTGTTTAATTTTACTTGTACACGACTACAGACGATTAATTATAGAAAGGAAAATTTACAGACATAAAATTCCTCCCGAAAAAAAAATGACAAAGGAAGATAATGCAGTATGACCTTTTGTTACGTTCACAGACCTATGAAAGTTCTGATACCAAAACAGGTATAAGAGAGCCAGAAAAATTTCCAAAAGGGTCAGCCTTTGAAAATAGTGATATCATTCAACCAGGGAAAGGCAGCCAAGATTAATCCTATTAGCTAAATTTTAACATCGCACCAAATAATACTTTGAATGTTAAATGAAAATTTGAAGTTAGCGCGAGTAGCGATAGTCTAGTTTTCATTTAACTTTTGAACTATTAGACTTTCATATTTTAATTTTACTTAGCCTATATTCTGTGGTAGGCATTAGGCCCGTTACCACACTACAACCACATAGCTGGCGGTGAGTTTAATTCTAGCATTATGAACCTTTTAATCTTGGGTGTGTATAAACACAAAACAGGAAATTAAATTGACATTTTTCTGGTAGGTGATTCACCATAAGTGGGAAAAAATTGTAATTCGTTTTCATTCCTGCCAGAGAATTACGTAAAAGACTCCCCCCCACTAAGTTTTATTTTCACGTATGAATCGGATCTTTTTTTGTATTCCGGTTCCGGCAATCAGAAATTCAAAAACTTTTTTTTTTGGGGGGGGGGGGGCGGCGGAATTAAAAATTTTAACATTTTCATCTAGAAAGTAATTAGTAGGAAAATGGACATTATCTGCAACCCAACAAACCCCAAAAGCTAGAGCCTTATACAGTACACTGAACAGTCATACTATAAATAAATAATAGTGTTAGCAGCGTATCTAAGAAAAAAAAAGCCTGAGCCTATAACTATGATGGTGGGCACAATAAATTGAAAACTTGGCAAGTTTCACTGACGTCTACTATAGTACATCCGCTGCAACTAACAGTCAGTCCTACTTCCTAACCTTATTAAATGCATTGTGTGCCAGGCATGAAAAAAAGGTTATAGTGAATCTCTAACAAACAAACAAACAAAAATAACAATTCTCAGAAATTAGCCAGAAGAACATAGGTGCGGGGAAAACATGGGAGAAATAAACCACACGAAAAATTTGACATTTCCTAGTGATAGAAACCTGCGTTTGGAAATTCGAGCCAAGGTAAATGACCTAACCTATACAGGGTTACCACCAAAACACTGAAATCAATTTCCCTGAGTTTTCCAAGTTCTCCAGAGTAAATGAAGTCATTTCCCAGGCTATTTACCGTAATTTTAGGAAGGAATTTTTTTCACACATTTTACCAGTTTTGTGTTAAAAATGCTGAAGGTTTTTGAGGGGAAATACATTATTTAAAATCTTAATTTTTTCCCCGAGTTTTCCAGGTTTTTTGTAAAAAAAATCAGTGAATTCCCTGAGTTCTCCCCGAGTTTTCCAGGTTTTCCAGATTGGTGGGAACCCTGCTATAATAATTACAACACGATAACAATGAACCCGATTTGTCTTTTTTCGGGTTTTTTCCCCCCAGTCTTTAAAATAACAAACATGTAGAAATTCAGTCTTAAAAAGGTAGCCAGCGAAGATCCTTATATTTTGGTAATACGTACCTTAGGATATTCCGGTGAAATTCAACGTAGTCGGAGTCAAAACAAGCAGGCATGTTTGTCGGATGTGGGAATGGCGTTTAGCATTCACACGGAGACATACCGTATCATCGTAACAGGCAATCGGCGTCAATGATTCTAAGAATATACACGTATATATTATATTTCCGTGAATCGTGAATTTGCGTTGTATATCAAACGTCAATGTACCCACAGGGAAAGCGAAAGGGGTATAAAACCAAAAGAAAATGAAACAGATATTCATTCATTCTGTTTCATTTATTTTTGATAAAAACAACGCCGGCACAAAGGGTGCCTGCAGGGTGCACATTTACGCAAGCGGTCATGCTCATGTCGTCCGCGGCGCATGCGCACGTACCCCATTGTTTGGATGAGCTATCTGCATGGTGCACTCGACTGTTTGTTGAGTAGGGTGTGGCGCAAGCGCTGTAGAGACAATCAGAACCAACGGCTTAAATTGCTTAAACCTGCCACTACGTGTCGCCAACGACTGAGGCTCTAAGAACGAAGAAAACGCACCGCGTTCCAACAGTATGGGCCGCGAGCGATGTGTCTGACTTTTGTTGTTGTCTGGTTTCATATACTTTTGACATAAGTATCCATTTCTAATGTTCCGTTTTTTTCGAAAACAAAATTCGGTGGACAGTGGACACATAAAATGGAAGCGAAAAAAGCCAACAAATTAACTGAGCAAAAAAACGGCTTCGCCGTTTATTAAAAAAAACAGAGCTCGTATCCCCATACTCACAGCCCTGAAGGTACACGAATAAATACGAATTAGAGTTCACTCGAACGCAACGAACTATAATTTGAACTCCAATTCGCAAAACGTAAACCCACAAATACACACAAATTATAGTTCGTTGGGTTCGAGTGAACTCTAATCCGTTTTTATTCGTGTACCTTCAGGGCTGTGAGTATGGGGACACGAGCTCTAATGTTTTTTTTTTCTAAACGGTGAAGCCGTTTTTTGCTCAGTTATAAGCTATAATGTCACACGGGTGAGAAATAGTTTAAGTGTGATTTGTGTGATTCTGCATTTCCGTAAATAGAACATTTGCAAAGACACAGTTGGTGTCACAACAGTTGAGATACGAAATAAAGGAGGGGCATTGAGGTGACTTTTCGTGGTGCTACCTTAAAGAGGTGCAGTTGGGCCGACCCTGGGAAGTAGCCCTACAAGTACAAATTGTGTGGGGCCACATTGTCATGTGTAGAACTTGTACGCAAGCCACGAGTACTTATGCTTGAGGGAGGCTCAGAGTAGCGTCAAGTGACGTCATATTGGCTACGAGACACCATAGCTACAATGTGCACTAGATTAAAATGTAACGGAAAAAACGGCACTTCTAGTAAAGACAGTGCTTTGAGAGCGGATTTCTTAGGCTTAAAAGAACGTTGTTTTCTCCAACAACAAAAATCCAGTCTAATAGCATTGGCTTCAATAAGACGATCTTCCTTTCTCCCTCCAGTGCTCCTTGCAGCTAACCGAGTTACTGGCTCCACCGTAGAGTTGTACACAATAATACTACGTGGTGTCACTGCCCTATAGAACAGTGAGTGATACGACGTAGTATTATTGTATATAACTCTATGCTGTAGCCTTAATGGGTTAGCTGCAAGGGGCACTGCAGAGAGAAACAGAAGGGCGTCATACTGAAGCCGATGCTGTAAAGAGCGATTTCTTAGACCTAAAACGCGCGATTTTTGTTGTTAGAGAAAACAACGTTATTTTAAGCCTAAGAAATCCGCTCTTCAGTTGTTTTCCCCTCCATTTTTATGTAGTGCACCTTGTGTGCCCTCCAAAACCCATACTGGTGCCAATCTGGTGCCAATATGGCGGCAAATGTCACTGCTCTATACACTGGACAAGAAGTTTCCTCAAATTTAAGTGTTAAACTCCAGATCCAGATCCATTGTGCTGAAACGTTACAAGTGCAATTGTGTGTTACTGCTTTTCTTCTAGCTGGTGTTTTATAGCTCCAGGCCGTAAGGTCGCGTTTACGCAATGCCAACTAGCCTTTGCGCTGCTACTGCAGCTGCTAATATTTAATTGCCATTTTGTCATTGTTAGAATTGGGTACTTAATCAGTTTGAGGTGATATCAAAAACATTTAATGCACAGCCACACTCACTTTCGTGAGCCATTACAGTTAGAAGAGGAGATCGTCCGGTGGCGCCCTCCTGTGACTAAAATTACAAACATTACATGGCAACCAGCAGGAGCGTTTTTAAAAACGAAACTAAAACTAGAAACTGATACCTTAATATTAAAATACTGTTAATTGCTACAAAATGCGAACAGTCATTGCCATGGTAACAACGCTACCTGGATTAGCTGCGTCCGAAATCTTTTGAGCAATAGCTTTCAGTCTTATAATCCGTCACAACATAGGAGTTGATTGTGTTTGAATGGATAAGCAACTCCCAGCTCAAATGCATAGCCGAAGTGCGTAGTCTTCGATGGCAAGCGTGACTCACGAATGTACCCAGAATACAAAGCGCGTCTGCTACTTCCGCCTGACCAAGCCGCCATGAGGTATTCGCGGTTGATCCGCTCGTAGGCGGTGGAATTTTCTGTAAAATACGCCCTGTACTACATTGTTTATGATGTATCAAACGTAGGTAAGATAAGAGATTGTTATATTGCCAGGCGTTACGTGCCATTGTGTTTTGTAACAAAGTTTGACAGTCGAACGAAACCTTAACGCCGATTGTTGGGGAAGTAAATATCGTATTTTTGTAACACGAGACGGGGTGCTTATGAATGCATGATATTTGCAAGAAAACCGGTGTAGAATGAGTCATCTTCTTGTGACAACAGTAAGTTTAACCAAGTTAAAATGTCGTAGCAGCAGAAAAATGGAATAAATTACTATATCTAATTTAGTACCGTTATACAGTTTAGTACCGCGTTATACTAGGCGTCGTCTGCTTTCTCCGCCATGTTGAAAGATGGTTTAGATGGATTAAACCTAGTGCGTTGGGTGTAAATTTCCGATCGCGCGGCCGCGAGTGCCGATTGGCGTGGCGGTACGTCCTTTGACGCCGCGCTCTTAAACTTCCGGTTTAGTCAAGTTACTTATCCACCAAAACACAATCAACTCCTATGGTCACAATAAAATAAACAATTCCTCCCGATAAACAATTTCCAGTCGCTTTTAAACTCACGTTATTGATGTTTTCGTTGCAAGCTGGTGTTGCTGTTTTCGATGATTCCTAGCTTCTAGCTGAAACAAAAAAAAAATGCAAAGGCGAGTACTTGCTTAAACGTGCCCTTATCCAAACGGATTGTGCGATTCTGACTTTTCCCAAGCAGAAAGTTTTGAAGCACCTGCAATTCTGGTGTAGAACCTTGCGTGTTCGAGTTGTGTGATGCCGCATATTTCAGGTTCTAGCATTTTCTGTTCTTCCGAACGTAGGTATCTTCTTGTATAACAGTATTGAATGTGCTTTGGCCCTTAAAGGCACATAACTCCCTCCGGTATATTTTAACAGTTTCACTCGATACATTACCGGAAATAGTTTTATATAAACTGATTTACCTTTCATTTGCTGGTCTAAGGGTACGATGCAGATGTCAGTAGTGGCGCGTGAATGTTATTAGGCTTGTTTTAAACGGCTCGGTCCGAGCGGTATATAACTCTCGCCACATCACTGGCAAGCCGCGGCCCTGGAGGAAGGATAATTAATCCTTCGCTCAAGTTTGCGACTTGGTCGTACGATGTGTCACGTTGCAGCGTCCCCGAAATGAGTATGACTAGTGTCGAAAGCAATGCGCGCTGCGGTCGTCTGAACTATATTTTAGCGTACGTGACGCAGAGTAAAACGGCCAGAACGGAGGGATTTATGTGCCTTTAATTGCAGTTCACCTTTCGAAACTGTTTGTGAGACACAACTGGGTTCAGACCCACTTAAACATCAAGTCCATGGCACCATTTCCCCACCTCTTTTGGATCTTAACTTTTTACAATGAGAATTATGGAATCGTCTACAAAACGCGCCTCTACAAAAACAACAACACCCAATACCAAAAGAGTCAAAATGTACTAGTAAGTCTTAACTTGCAGGCTCATCTAGTAATTCAGCAAAAAGGAAAACTTTTGCACCAGAGGTGGTCAAAGAATACCAACAACGACTTTACGGCCTTTTGTTCGTTATCAGTCGCCAGTCAGTGCGTTGCGTCACTTTCAAATCCAGGAAGTTCAGCCTTGTCTCAGTGTTCCGGGGACTTATATATGACTACCATAAATCCACCATCATCGCACCCTCGTTCATCTCTGACATTGCAACCAGCTGGCTTCAATGGCCGAATCTTCCAGTGTGACAGTAAACGATTTAAACTGCATGGAGCAACTCTGCGTCTGAGATGGGATCATTGTCACTAGACGGCGCTCAGCCAGCGGGTCAAAATCTGCGTTTCAAAATGGGCGATATCTGGAAAAGAGCGCCCGTGATGTCGTTAGGCTTAACTTTACCCCTTGCTCCCTGGTGCACGTGGATGCACCAATTTTACACTCAATAATTAAGGAGCCACGTGGCTTGTTTTGTTGTACAAAAAGAAATTGATTTGCGTGTTCCTTCGCTTGTTGAAAATTAGGGCTAGACAGAACTCGACATCGGTAAATGGCTATAGATGCTGCAGACTGTCATTTGGTGAATGGGCACCTTTAAGCCGGAAATACGCTACACAGCGAAAATCATGCTGCAGGTTTCCACCCAAAAAAAAACGTGTGTCCCATTTCCTAACTTTATGACTTTCCCTATTACTAATACTATTTCCTCAAAAATCTAGAAGAGGATTACTATTACCCATGCTATTACCCAAGTGTTTATCTTCTAGCCAATAATATCGAATTTTTTTCCGTGTTGTTATCGCTTGGCACCTGTTCATTTCAGTCCATTACTCCGTACATACATTCACAATTCTGACAATTCAGTGTTTCTCGAGCTACAAAAAAAAAAAAAAAAAATGGCTGACTCTGACTCTGTATAGTAAGTGCTTTCATTTTTGGGAAACGACAGAAACTAAAAAGGATATTCTAGCACGAGACAAAAAAAAAAAAAAATAAAACTCAACAGACAAATCAGGAATGCCACCGAGTGTAATAATATGAAAGTTTGGTACCTTTGGTATAGTTTGGTATCTTCAATGCACAGAAACTGCAACAGAATGTTCCAAAAATGTCTGATGAGGGAAACGACGTCATCTTTCAACGCGACTGATGGCTCCATCCAAAGATGGAGTGACTAGAGAAGATGGTTCATTTCCGAGTCCCGGTAGTATTGTTTTTGCGAAGATATACTCACTCTGATAGTTTATGAGCGTGCCATTGATTTGGAGCGTGGTGTGACGTCATATTCACCAATTCCGCCAAAGTAGCCCAAACAGCCAATCGGAGATGTGCACGTAACGGAGTTCTAAAAAATAGTAAAATCTCTCTGTTTATGTTGATAGCCGACGAAAATAAGCATTTACTTTAGTAAAAAAGCAAACTATAATAAACTGACATTAGGTTGTTTTTTTAATATGAATTTCTTTTTATCTAGCAAGCCAATAGTTTCATTTTATAGACGCGCTTCCTTGCAATTCTCTGATTGGCTGACATTGCTGGCTTCGCTTTTTCTGGTGTAATATGACGTCACTAACACCAGCATGGCCGTCTCCTTACTGTAGATTGCAGTCTCCTTCCCGCAACATGGCTGCCTCCTTCGTTTAATCTTTGGCCTGACCCGGAAGTACAAGTTTTAACGTGAAAAATGGTCTATTGGTGCTTCTTGTCCTACCAAAATTATCGTTCTTCTTTAGCTCCATCCAGAGTCAGCCGATAAACTGAGCTTCGCGCATGCTCAGAATTCCGTAAAAATCAGGGCGCGTTTTTGCAGCGACTCGCCTTTACATTCTCGCAGCTGAAATTTATTAATCGTGATGGCATAGGTGTCATTGCCATGGTAACAATGCTTTCTGGATTAGCTAAATCCGACATCGTTTGCGCAAATGCTAGCTGTCTTATAACTCGAGACACTAAGCTAAAGAATACCTTCTGACGAAACAATTTTTCCAATCGCTTCTAAATTTAATTATTGATTCATTTCCTTGCGAGCTGAGAGAGTTGTCCGTGCTACTTACTTAAAGGGACACCCGGCTCGCCTTTTAACATTCCGCGTGCCAAATTACAGCTACGCGCAGATCATCATCCGAGCAATTACAGTGCCAAGGTCGGCTGGGGTGGTAGCTGCGTTCCTCGCATAGCTGCTGTCTCGGTTACCTTTGTGAATAGTACACGAGACAGAATCAAGTCAACGATTGTGTCGTCATAAACCGGAATGATTCTCGTATTTTAAAATCACAATTTATAATTTTCTAGGCTAGTGTCTTATAATTTTGCTTCGGCGATCAATTGGAATAATTAATTTTAATTTTTACCGCATTAGTCTTATTAGATTTTAGATCCCATGGTAATTATTAGAAAATTAGTAGACGTACACACAGAGATGAAACGTCATGATTATTGTACGCGCGCAATGGATCATTTAGTGACGGATCGTTAGTAAATAAAGTTCCATTATATTCAACAGAAAATCTCCTAGCCGCCACATTTTAAAACGGGTTTTTAGCAAGGAAAAGACTAACGGTAAGTAAATAGACCTTCGGGGCCGTACTTGATGTGGTGGATCGAGAAAAATGGCGCTGGGAGGTATATCCCTTTAATTTGGCTGTAGGAAATCATCTGCAGACAGTCGCAATAGGCAGAGGAAAGCATTTCTTTTATGTGTGTGG
>JAHWFP010106074.1:93859-111787 GCA_023313725.1 Lithobius niger
CCACCAGCAGCTGATGTGTAGTGGAGCGACCACTCACAAAGCCAAATTGGTCGTCCCCAATCAGCTTGTGAGTTTCAGAATAAACTGACATATGGTCCCGAATGATATGTTTCCATGATTTTGCATGGTTCTGCCGTCAAGGCAATATGCCGATAGTTGTGTGGATCTGCAGCATCACCCTTTTTTAAAATTGGAATTATATTGGCGGTTGACCAAATTGTAGGCAAACGACCCGAAGAAAAAGACAAATTAAAAATATGGGGCAAGGGGGTACAAATAAAGAATCTGATCTCTTTAAAAAGGTATGCTGAAAAACCATCAGGACCAACCGAGTGAGAGGGTTTTAAAGCCGAAAGTGGATTCAAAACAATACATGGGGGTGAACTCCACCATTGTACAGCGTTCCCGAGTTACCACTTGACTGTTTGGCATTGGTGGCTGAGAGTTGTTGGCCACAATTCCGTTTTTAGAAAAATAGTATTAAAGGTCGTTGCTTTAAGAAGTGGGCCAGTGATAAAATTGCCATCATCTTTAAGTGGTGGGATAGATCTGGATGTATTCGTTCTTTCACGGTACAGACGATATAGGGAACCAACGCTCCCATCAGAAAGCGTAAATTGTTCTCTTGCTTTACGATTTTCGAGTAAAACCTTGGAGCATTGCAACCTGCATTCATTGTAAGCAGAACGATTAAGAATTGAGTCGTTCCGTTTATACCGCCGCCACAGTGATAACTTCTTCCTTCCAAGTTTAGGAATTCCAGTTGGTAAGTTGAGAGATCTTAACTTTCGATTGCGTCTAGTAAAACGAACCATCTTAAAATCTTAACCATCTTAACCGTCTGAACCATCTTATTTTTAAGACTAGAACAAAAATTATCCCAGGCGACCTCAATCGAAACAGATTCAGCCAGTGTGTTTGAGCAATCCTCCTCCAAAAGCGCTACCCTCAATGCCGGATAATTGATTTTGGCAGAGCCGTGAGTCAGAACATTGGAATTTGCTGAACCTGCCTTCAAGTGGAAATTTACGATGCAATGGTCGCTTAAACCAAGATGAGGACCGATGTTAACGCCAAAAATGATCCGGTCGTCCTCTGTTAAAACAGTATCCAATATGCTGTCGCCTCGAGTCGGTTCTCTAACGAGCTGTGTAGAACCATGTCCAGCAATATCATTTAAAAAAAGTCTGGGGGTGATGGCTGCTGGCTGTCGCCTGTGACCAATCTACGGTTGAGAGGTTAAAATCTCCAAGAACAATCGTTGTGTCACGACTGACCTCGGAGTTAATAAAATCAGACATAGAAGACAGCTGCAAATCACTGAAGCCATTGGGGATATACCCAAGAATAAATTTGACCCTAGGTGGCAGCAGCATAAGGGATAAAGCCTCGATGTTGTCGGCTACCCTGGTAAGCACAATGTCTGTGCTGCTATGATGAACAACACAAATGCCACCAGCCCTTGAACCCCTATCTCTCCTGATCACATTATAAGGCTGGCCCCCGACAACCATTGAATCAGTTATAGCCGGAGTTAGCCACGATTCAACAATGAATACCAAATCATAAGAGATACATGACAGTAAAAAATCAAACTCGTCAATATTGGCCGCTAAACTACGAGCGTTAATTAAAGCACAACTCAAATCATTCGTTATGTTGCTACCCAAATTTTGAACAGCCTGGCCAGTCGGTGGAGCATTGCGCTGGTTACTAGGGCGGATCAAAAAAATGCTTTTTTTTAAATTTCAAATCGTAATAGTGTGGAAAAGTTTGGTCTTTGACCTCCTAATCATTATCCGTAAAGGAAAAATTTCTAAAATAATTTTTTTGAGGTGCCCACCTGGGCCTAAAGTTTAACATTATAGGCTATCAGTCAATGAGAAAAATCGCTAATTCTGAAAAATAATTTTTTGACTGGTATAAAATACAGCTTTTTACATTATCTAATTTTGTACTCTCAGAGACCATTAAAAGAAGCCAGAAATAAATTTTGTTAAAAATATTTTGTCCGTTAACTTCGTTTTAATTCAAGGCGTAAAATCGACAAAAATGCCTTTTTGTCCTTTTTTGATGGCCGACTATAATTCGTTTTGTTTTCTGGAAGAAAAAAAAAAGTTTTTGATTTTGGCTTCAGCTTGGTGGTCGCTGAGAGTACGAAATGAGATAATGTAAAAAGCTGTATCTTAAACTGGTCAAAATTTTTTTTTCAGAATTAGCGATTTTTCTCATTGACTTATAATGTTAAACTTAAGGCCCAGAGGTGGGCACCTCAAAAAATTATTTTAGAAATTATTCCTTTAGGGATAGTGATTAGGAGGACGAAGACCAACTTTTCCACACTATTACGATTTGAAATTAAAAAAAAACAAAACATTTTTTTGATCCACCCTATCGGTTACCCCTATCTCCCTCGACACAAGGCAGCCCTTTGGCGCTAATGACCAAGCTGTCGACGCGCCATTAAGCCTTTATCCCCCCCCCCCCCCCCCACACACACACAATGCAGCCCAGAGAAACGACAAGAATCCAAAGTAAGAAGGGTTATTAATGGCGTGCAGTTCCCAATTAAAGTTTCTAGTTTTCCCAATGGGTAAGTAAAGAACAAATTTCCCTCTGCAGCACTGTCCTCCCTCTCTTCGTAAAGTGCCATTAGGTGATAAAGTCATCTAAATTGATAAGTAGACAGAGCGTGAATAAAGAAATAATACAAATAAAATGATAACTTACAACTTTCAAAATTCTTGTACAAATTTAATTTCCACCGTTTTACCGATTAGTAGCTTAAAAAAAAAACAGCCTTGTTCCTTTCTCCCTTGACGAGCATCCTACTGAAATTAATTAGCCTAATTTTCTCTGGTCCAAAAAGTCCGTAAACTAGTAGTTGAGTAGAAACGAAGCTAGAAAAGTTAATAACAAAGTTGCTCCCGTCGTAGCATCTGAGGTTTTATAACATCCTGACGTAAGAGCAGTCAACGTGTAATCGAAAGACCCATGTTCGATTTCCAGAGACACGAATGACACAATTTTTCTTTCATTTAAATGGTATTGCACAAATGGCTTTCGTTGAAGCCACCCCCCCCCCCTATTTTAAGAAGGGTATAAAGCCGCGCCCCCCTCCGATTTTACGATGGGTGTAAAGCTAATTGTGTTTTCTTTTATGTATTCTAAGTTTTTGATAATTTGCAAGTTCAGTAGGAATTCCAGTAAAAGTAATAGGTTTTTCGTAATTTTTCCTACGTTTGTCACACATATTGTAGTCATTGTGACAATGGATCAAAACGCATCATATTAATGCGATAGCACGCTTATTCTTTTCACGGCAGCAAAGAAATAGGGGAAGAAACTTCATTCTTTGGACAGTAGGGACTAAAACGGGCGAGCATGGTACTTTGCACGGTAACAATAAAAAAGGGCGAGCGGCTCTGAATGCATATTAGTAGTAACAGCCGGTAACAAACGAAAAACTACGAAATACACTGTTGACGGAAACTGTGGACTGTTAATTCTTTTCACGGCATGAATGGAAAAAAGGGGGAGCATGTTCATTCTTGGCACGGTAGCAAAGAAAAAGGGCGAGCGGTTAGGCAGTGTTAAGGGTAATGGCAATTGCTTAGTAAATCGGTAACGAAATTAGACACGTTCAGTTGAAGGAAAAGCAACTGTACAATCAAACTCTTGGCTACAACAAAAAAAAAAGCCACGGCGACAATAAACGAGAGCTTTCCTCCATACCGGTCTGGACCAGCTAGTCTGACATATTTATGAAACTATATATGCAATAGGATTTCTATTGTCTGCTTTTATTTATGTCTAAAAGGGCAGCAACGAGAAACGCAAGTGTTCACCGTCTATACTAAAATCCTTTTGAAATTGAACTCAATGATCGAATTGCCAATTGGCAATTTGCCCTTGAGCAGAAGCATATGCGTTTTGTGGCAACCCTCTGTCTGTCACTGTTAGTTCGTTGTGGCACGGTTTCAGTTTTGTGTCACGATTACAAGGGTTTGTCACACTATCATTGATATGTCACAACCATTGATATGTCGCAACCAGACGCTAGTCACTTGAAATATACGCGTTGTCGTTCATGATAATAGCCTTTATGACAACGTATGCCAACGCCTGTAGGAACCGGTCATTATTAATGGCTGAGGGAGAGATTCCGGAGGGGAGAAATGACCATACCAAAGACCAAAACTGATACAAGGGACCGCCAAGTTCTAAATGGTTCGGCCCTTCAAAGGAGTGATATCAACACACCAAAACATTCGCCTAGTAAATCGCACCAACTAATAGTTCGAAGGTTAAATGAAAACTAGAACTTTGCTACTTTCGGTAGCAATGTTCAAGTTTTCATTTAACGTCCAAAGTATTATTCAGTGCGATTAACTTGGCGAATGTTTTGGTGTGTTATATCACTCCTTTGAGGGGCCGAGCCATTTGGAACTTGGCGATGGCGGTCGCTTTTACCAGTTAAAACGATTTATTGTAATTAGGAAATAAGCTACCACAATTTAGTTGTAATGATGTGGATTTTGTGTCTATTTACCACACGTTACATAATTAAACTGCTGCAGTAGCCGTTCTAATTAACATAAATGGATGTAATTAGGCTTAGATGAAAGATGGAGATGTATATTTTGGAACAAGGGTAATTTTAAAACGATTTATTTTAATTAGGAGCTAACACGCTACAGTTTATCTACGTGGTAGCACTATGCTTTTTGAGTCTATTTATCACAAGTCACATCTTTAAACTGTTGCAGTAGCCATTCTAATTAAGATAAATGGATATTATTAGACTTAGATGAAAGACGGAGATGTATCTTTTCCAACAAGCTTAATTAAAATACATCCATTAATCATAATTATAACTGCCACCGCATCGTGTTTTTATTACCTGTGCTGAAATATAGATTTCGCCACCTTTCATATAAACCTAATTACATTCATTTATCATATACCGAGGGTACATGGATGTTCGTTAGAGCGACGTAGTGTTATATCGACTTAATTTTACGACGACATTCGTTGATTCGCATCAAGAACCTCCATGCAACTGTGCTACGTCGCATTAGTGGCGAGCTTGTAGCGAATTAGTTAAACCACCTCTTTACGTCGATATAAGGAAAGTTAGTGCGACATTGGACCTCCATGTACCCACTTAATCCACTTTCTGGCTTGAGCCAGTTCTATTGGAACGCTGTGATTGGTCGAAACAGTGGGCGCTAAAACGTCGTTTTGGAGCCAATTCAACATCCTTGATAATTCATAAACACGAAGAAGCTTTTGACAGTTAGATGGCAAAAGGAAATGAAATTTTGAGGTGTTTAAAAACTATTACAAGGCAAAACCTTGAACAGGCACGCACACGGTGGAAATTATTAGCGGGGAGCGTATTTACATAAAAAAAATTAAAACACTGGCGGTAGCGGCTATAGCTAATTCACCTGCAAGTGATGTTGAAACAGTATTAATTTAGAAAAAAAATGAAATAATTAAATATCTTTTAAACCACATATTTATTTATGTGTACCAATTTTGGTTTTTGATATGATATCACTTCTTTTTTTTTTAATTGTGTATTAGACTCACCTCAACTAGCAGCCTGCAGGTGTGTAATAAAGTGCCACGTCGACAATAGGTTGAGTGATAATTTTTCTAATATTTTAATTTCATATCACTCCTTTGAGAGGCCGAACCATTCTCAACTTAGTCGCCTCTTTATCAGATTTTGGTTTTGTTTTAATTCGAAATTATGATAATGTGACCTCCAATTTTTTGACGATCTTACCCTGAAAATAATTTACAACAACCCCCAACCTCAGGAACCATTTATAATCTGAATTCTTCCCTTCAGGAAAAAATACTTATGGCTATTTAGCTTACTGGTGTAGATCATTTCCCATGGCCCCAATTAAAAAGTAGCAGTCCACATGGGCAATCCCCAGTGGTGTAAAACAATCGAGCCATGATTAAAGATATGTTTTGAAAACGTTTGATGGATGCATACGAGCATTACGAAGACAGGTCACGTTGACATGACCACGCCCTTGACACCATTAACACGTGTGAGGTTAAAAATTCCATTTGGTGTCAAAACGTCTTCAGATAGTGTTTTAGAAGAAGTAACTGATAACTAACACCAAAATTACCATTTCAAACATTATTAACACTTACATACGGAGGGGGAAGGGGAGCTGACAGTGGCATAACTACTGTGCTTATGAGGCTGACAAAGTCAACGGGCCCTGCGAATTAAAGGGCCCGACCAACCACCCCAACTTAAAAGGCAACCCCCCACCCCCTTCCATAGAACCCTTAGCTGATTTTTTTTGCCCCTTACCAACAAAATTCCTGTTGCTTTTTTTGAGTGTGGCCCACTGAATTGTTGACCATCGAGACCCTGAAGTCTTAGTTACGCCACTGGGGATTGCCCTTCAGAAGTTGGGGCTTTATTTTAGGAATTTTGACTGCTGAAATTGCCATTTTTGAGCCTATACTTGTGTGTTTCCTGGAGGTTATGCTGACTTTGCCTCTTTGCCAAGCCTAAAATCCGTGTGACATAATCTCAATTTTTTTTCTGACACTCCTTCCGGGGGGGTCCTAGGCCATCCATTTCCCTCAAATCCCTAATAGTGATTTCAAACGGAATAATGTTTGTGTGCCATGCAGCGCCCACGGATTTCACACGGAATAGTGTTTGCGTGCCATGCCGTCCCATGCCGCGCGCAAGCGAGCTACGACGGCCGCTACGCAACAACCGGCCTGCCCGGGCCAGCACGGGCTGGCGCTGCTCGGCATGCTTTAATTATTCCGTCTGAAATCCGAACGCGCGCCGTGTCGCGCTGCTGGAAATGCTAACAAAGCTTCATTGTAGTTAAAAATTTTCGCCACCGGTTGTTGTCAAAACAAGGAGGCCGACAACGGCCGCTTGTAATTAAACCGTCTGAAATCAATTCGCGCTGGTGTAATGTTCTATTCCAGTGACCGTTGACTAGAATAAACATTATCGTTCAGAATGGCGTAAGGGCAAACAATTGTATAAAACACTAATCAAGTATAAAATAGGTAGGCTAAAGAATAAGCAAACATCCAATTATACTGGGCCTTTAATCAACTCTCCGCTGTACACAATATTGACCCCACATATGGTCAATTAAATCAGTGACAGATTATTATGATTTGATTGTATGATTACAATGATCGACATGAGTCTAACGAATGGCATTACGGATGGATTAAGTCGAGCGGTAAACCTAATCGTTATTATATTCTCTGAGTTGAATAAAAGGAATCTCGGGTTAATTCAGTAGCGTACGGCTTGGTACTAGTTAAGCATAACCACAATTAGCTATCGCAAATCAATCGGAATACTTAGCTCATTAATTGAAGCTTGAGTGCGGCCATGGGCCCACGGGTCGGCTGAGCGGCGAAGCCCCGTCGCTAGCTCGGCACGGGAATCTGCCTGGCGTACTTCTGGATTGCGGCCTTCGGAATTTGACTGGCGTGAACTAGTTAGCGTCTGGTAAGCGGCTGGTGATCGGATGATATCACGCATTCCGCGGTTCAGCTTAAATACTGTGGCGTTATCGGCCATGATCAATCCATTGTAGTCTTGATTTATTATTGAAATGCTAAATATAGTAACATTTGGACAGCTTGGGCCCTTATCGTCAATTGGGACCTCTCCGCCTGTCAATCATTCTATTGTTGCGTTCGGGTTCATTAATTGTTCCCCGTACGCGGCACTTTGAAGGTATATGCCGCCATCCCGTGTGGGAGGGACTTATTGTTATTCCACGTAGTGATCGCTCATGAGCGACGATCTTATCGTAATTAAATCTAGTTCTAGAAAGTCATTTAGCTTCTACGAAACTGTCGTAAATAATGTCAGCTAGTAATGCCATCTTTTAAACTCTAACAATAGGTGTAATTACACTTGTTCAGTCTCAAATGATCTTGCCGCCTCTCGGTCGTCTTTGAAGAAGGACTCCCAATTATAATTGCTATCTGGAGTCGTTTTGATCTATCCGAATAAATATTCGGCGCATGCATTTAATAAATGTATGATATTATGCAGTTATGCATTTAATTAATTAATTGTATTGTTTCTGTTATGAATATTAATTAAGCCATTAATTATTCCCTACACTGGCCCTCCAGAATCTGCTAGAGGGCTGGCCGCGACGGCCGCGGCCAGCCCCCAGCCCGAGACGAATTATTCCGTGTGAAATCACTATAACACTCAACCAAAACATGCTCCAGGGTTTATGCACCCTCTTCACAACCCCCCCCCCCCCCCGCCGGCGGCGGCCCCCCCCCACTCTCCCAGCCCTATTCCACAGCTCCAGCACCCCAGCACGAGCCTTAAACAGCAAAACACTCCCCAAGTCTTCCCTGTACCACTTTTCCCCACTCCATCCCCTCTTTCTACTTGCGGGCACATTTGCGAGCAGATTTATGCCCAACCAGTGTTTGCGACGTACATACTGACTGATGAAATATGTCTGTATGATGGAGCCACCATTACGAAACAACGACGTGTGGCAAACTACACGTAGGCGCCTTTTACGTTTGAGGAAACCTGAATAACCTTTATAATCAACAATACCGTTGGCAGCTGTTGTAAGGACACGTTCCGGGTGTACATATACCATCTCCACGCGGAAATCCCTGCCGTTTCAACATTTGCCAAGTTTCCGAACGCACGTTTCAGACTGCCAAAAATGCTGCTAGAAGTTTTACTAATAATTCTACATTTCCTCGTGGATGTGGTGTTCGTAATTTTAAGACTATTCAAGGCAGTTCGGCGGTTTAACTTTTTTTCACCAACCAAACCGATTGTTGACTTGCCAGCCTTAGCATGGAGGGAATGTCAAAAATTAACGAAAATTCCCCAACATATAGGTTTGATTGTTTTAGAAGACTCAGTGTCGTTCTCCGACATCTCGAATTTTGCGGTTTGGTGTGTTGCCATGGGAATATCGCATATAAGTGTCTACGATCATGAGGGTAAGTAAGCGTTTATTTATTTAAGGGTTAAAAAATGTCGGATTTCGGATATTCATCAAGAATCATCGGATTTTTTTCGTAATATCAAGAACCACGCTAGTGGTCTGCCTGCCAAGTGGCAAACCTCGTTATCAGAAACTCATTATTTCAGCCATCATTGTTGCACTGGCAGCCATTGGCTATCATAATTTGCTAGGGGAGAAAGGAGAAGCTATTGAAAATATCATTAAAAAATCCCATAGGGTTAAAGGATCCATCCGCACCCGTCAAGTTTTCACCATAGAAAGTAGTGATATCAGAGCCAAAATGGCTGCCACCAAGTTTGTGGTCCGAACCGTGATCAGTAAAACTTAACTGACAATCACCGAGGTGTCAGTTAAGGTTGATCAAGCAGTCATGGTTGGGATGGATAACTTGGTGGTAGCCATTTTGGCTTTGATATCACTACTTTCTTTGACGAAAACTTGATGGGTCCTTTTACCCTTACGATAACCTTTTGTATGATATCACCTCTTTTGGTTGTTTTATGGTTTTGCTTTAGTGGTATTGGTTGTGAGTTCAAGAAAGTGTAATTGTAAATCGCTCCTTGAACAACCTAAAGATAACTTTGGTATAATTGTTAATTAATGGTCGCTGATTAATTATATCTCCAATAAAGTGCCCGTTGTATTACATTTGGCTGTAAAACAGAAACAAGTGGTAGTTTAGTTTATATATATATATATATATATATACCCGTCGTAGAATCCGGGGACTGCAGTGAAGCTCATGTGTACGGCCATCCAGATGAAAATCTCTGTTTCTTTACTATTCCTTTAGTTTTATTTATTTATTTTAGATCTAAACCAAAATGAATATATTGTAAGCAGATGAGTGGCTGCAGCGACTACCTAGTCGCAACTGACGTTCTGTACACTTCCGCCACTTTTCCAACGAAAATTTCGAGGCGCACACCTCTATCACGCACCACAACAGCGATTTCTATTATATGTATAATCTAAAAGTAGTAACATCGCAATTGCCGGTTAAAAATGGGTTAGCTTTTAGGCCTTATTTTTAATTGCCGGTTTAATTTCGTAAGTAGAAGCTAACGGAGAATTGGGTTCGAGAGTAGGTCTATTCAGTCATGCAAAACAGTACCGAAAGTTTTTTTTTTAATATAGCTAATGTGCGTCATTAACGAAATTCTAAAAATGGGTCAGCTTTTAGGCCTAGATTTAGATTTTAGGCATGATTGTCAGCTTTTAGGCCTAATTTTTACGTGGCTATTTAATTTCGTAAGTAGAAGCTAACAGAGAATTGGGTTCGAGAGTAGGTCTCTTCAGTCATGCAAAACAGTACCGAAAGTTGTTTTTTTTTTAATATAGCTAATGTGCGTCGTTAACGAAATTCTTTTCTATTTTTATGGTTGGGTATTGTTCCTGTAGTGGTTAAATACGACGATCAACTGTTATTATTTCATTGAGTTACATCGAGAAAGCCTATTAGCTTTATATATAGTCCTCCGTGTAAACAGCAAATTTTTCAAGAAAACCGCACTTTGGAGGATACACAATCTCCCGTGTACTTCACGTCCACACCAATGAGAAACTTTTAGGACGGTGTGCCCACCTGAAGCTTGTCCAAAAATCAACGTGGCCGCCATTTTGCTTTTAAAATGGACGCCATACACAATAAAAAAAATTCAAAATTATGCTAATGTATGTAAGTTTGGTGTCAATTGCTAGGTTTTAAGATCTGCCGAATTACAAAAAAAAATGCTTTAAAAAGGTGCCAGGACTCCACATGACAAGATATCCAAGATGGCGGCCAAAATGGTGGCAAAATTCGAGTGTTTTTCATAATTTTAAAATACACTTATAACGTAGAGGCAGATTTGCATTAGTGCTCAAAAAGGTGAGTTAGTTTGCAATGAGTAGTAATTAGCAAACACCATGTCTAATCCGTAAATGTAGTGTGTTCGTAATTTACGAGCTAAGCTGCGGCTGCTTCGGTATGCTGTAGCACTGTATTTTTCTTCAATTCACAATTAATTTACACCTTTAAAGTGCTGCGGTAGAAGTTCTAATTAAGATAAATGGATGTATTTAGGCGTATATTTCAGGTGGAGATGTGTATTTTTCAACGTGGGTAATTAAAACGATTTATTGTAATTAGGAAATAAGCTACCGCAATTTAGTTGTAGTGATGTGGATTTTGTGTCTATTTACCACACGTTACATAATTAAACTACTGCAGTAGCCGTTCTAATTAACATAAATGAATGTAATTAGGCTTAGACGACAGATGGAGATGTATATTTTGGAACAAGGGTAATTAAAACTATTTATTATAATTTAGGAGCTAAGCTGCTACAGTTTATCTGCGTGGTAGCACTATGCTTTTGGAGTCTATTTATCACAAGTCACATCTTTAAACTGCTGCAGTAGCCATTCTAATTAATATAAATGGATATAATTAGGCTTAGATGAAAGATTGAGATGTATCTTTTCCAACAAGCTTAATTAAAATACATCTATTAATCATAATTATAATTGCCACCGCATCATGTTAATGATGTGACGTAGAGAGTATTGAAGTAAGCATGGAGCTACAGCACAAATATAAACACTTGTAGCACTTGTAGGACTTGTAAACACTTGTTAGGATAAACCATTTTTATTACCTGTGTTGAAATATACATTTCGCCACCTTTCATATAATCCTAATTACATCCATTTATCATCATTAGAACTGACACCGCATCAGTTTAAAGATGTAACAGTGCGATGAATTGAAGAGAGAGCATGGAGCTACATTACAGATAAACAGTTGTAGCTTATCGTCTAATTACGATAAATCGTTCTATTTACCATTATTCGAAAATATACATCTCCATCTTTGATCTAAGCCTAATTATGTCCTTTTATATTAATTAGGACGGTTGCTGAAGCAGTTTAAAGATGTTATTTGTGGTAAATAGACGCGAAAGCATACCACTACAGTGTAAATAAACAGCCGTAGCGTAGCTCCTAAATTACTACAAATCGTGTTAATCACCCTTGTTCCAAAATATACTTCTCCATCTTTCATCTAAGCCTACTTACTTCTATTTATCTTAATTAGAACGGCTACTGCAGCAGTTTAATGAAGTAACTTGTGGTAAATAGACACAAAATGCACATCACAACGTAGATAAACTGATGCATAGATAAACTGCCTTAGCTTAGCTCCAACTTACAATAAATCATTCTAATTATTCATGATGGAAAATATACATCGATACCTGATATCTAAGTCTAAATACACCCATTTATCTTAATTAGAATTGCTACCGCATCACTTTAAAGATTGTAAATTACGGTGAATTGAAGAAAAATGCAGTGGCACGACACAAAGAAAGAGCCACAACTTACCTCCTAATTACGAACACGCTACACTACATTTACAGATTTGACCTGGTGTTTGCTAGTTACTATACATAGTCATTGCAAGCAAACTCACGTTTTTGAGCACTAATGCAAATCTGCCTCTGCCTTTACTAATACTCGGAATCTGTGTGTCGCCGCCAAGTAGATGAGATTTAATTGTTGTTGGAGCTTTTTGTTGGCAGATGTAGAAAAAAAAAAAAGGCAGCTAACTAGCAGATTGTGTCTTTTAAGGGCGCGTTTGGGTAACGAGACCTCCGCGCTCGCCGAACGCTATTTGCTAGACAACCGTTATTTATTTACGATTAGTTTCCCTTTTCTGTTAAATGAATGCGGTATTATAGGCAACAAATTAAATGTATTATAAATAACAACACGGATAAAGAACAAAGTGCAACAGTCATTTTAAACATTGGTAAAACATTGTTGCCATTTCACGCTATTTCCAAAATTTGCTATTCTCGCTGAAAAAAAAACAGCTTCTAGCAGTGATCAAACGACGGCAGAATAAATAGCTACTCGCAGCGAGAATTCAAAGTCCAAGATGGCGTCCATTTCAGGGTTGTCGAATCGAAGACAAATCATCGAATACCGGCATTCAGAAATCTGTCCGTCGTCTTGTACAGCAGTAAAAATTGTTTTCTATAGTTGTCACAAATCGACGCTGTCATGTTGCACGCTTCGTACGTCGAGGCACGAGGAGGAGATTTGTGTCCGCGTTGTTGCCATGGTTACTATACGTATAGGCAACTGGAAAGCCACATTCTTCAGTAAAGGCGAGAAGCAGCCAGCAGATTTAGTATTAACCAAGTGAAAGCTAGTAAGCGAGAAAGTTGTTGATGCATAAACGAGCCCTAAGGGCGCGTTTACGCAGCGATTCGCCTTTGCATTCTCGCAGCTAGAAGTCAATCGCGATGGCAAAGATGACATTGCCATGGCAACAACGCTAAATGGATTAGCTAAATCCGACATCGTTTGAGTAAATACTTGCAGTCTTATAATCCGTGCCAATAATATAAAGAATTCCTCATGACGAAACAATTTTTCCAAACGCTTCTGAACTTACGTTATTTGCTGTTTTCGTTGCGAGGCGGCAGGCATAAAACCGCCGCCATGTTGGAATTTGAGGTGATTTCTAGCTTCTAGCTGCGAGAATGCAAAAGCGAGTGGTTGCATAAACGTGCCCTAACTGTAATAAGCGTACAGCTGATTTCAGCCTACTGGTGAAAATTCCACGCACGGTAGAAATCATTGCAAATCATTGGAATCAGGTGCAAGCCTGTCGACAGGGGGGAGAAGGACGAGGATGATATTTTGTCCCGGGCCCCTGTACTTTTGGCCCAAACGGGGTGCCCCGGAGAAGAGAACATGTTGGAGTGGGGGCCCCCGAGCAAGAATTTTGGCCCAGGTCTCACCATTTCTCTCCACGGCACTGATCAGGTGTGTTGCGACCAATGACGAATAAAACCTCAACATTAAAGTGTGGGAACGTGTCCTTTATGCAGAAAAAGTGCCCACAATAACGTTGATGTGTGTTACTGGCTACTATAGCTAGCAGTGGACATGGTCCAACGTTAATTTTCATAGTGTATAAAGACATGTCGTTAGGGAAAGTTGGCAAATCTAAATTTTGGTTCACACGCAAAATGTCATACGGGAAAGTGCTTTTTTCGAAAATGGGAGTTTAGCACGTAGCCCTGAAGTGGCGCGTAACTCCGAAATTATTATTGCAACCTTTGTTTTGTATTGTTATCCAACAGTAGATAATAACATGCTGAAGTGTTATGCGCTTATCGTTTCAGAATACATTGTTGTTGCAAATAGGTGGCTTTGTTTGGATTTGTTATGATTCGTTTTGATGTCTGTTTTGATTTGTTTGTTTTGGTTTGGGTCGTACTGACATACAGCAGATGGCTTGTGTGACAGTCGCTTTTCAATAAATTGAATGAAACTAAATTGATTGGTTCCCTAACAGACAAGGGACCAAACTGGATTATCTGCCACGCGACAATGATAGGGACAATTTTGCTGGAACCAAAGAGAAGTAGAAAACAAAATGTAACTCGTGAGCACAGGATCCAATCACGTATCGGAAAAACAATTTTTTTTTTAAAGAAGTTAGTCTTGGTTATGCACCAAGTTTTCTGGTTAATCTACACACATGCTAGTGTGTCACGGCCAAGCAGATGAGCTTATATGTTAAAGGTATATTCCTCCCAGTGCCATTTTTCTCGATCCTCCACATCAAGTACGGCCCCAAAGGTCTATTTACTTACCGTTAGTCTTTCCCGACCTAAAAATTCGGTTTAAAATGTGGCGTCTGAGAGATTTTCTGTTGAATATTGGGTAACTATATTTACTGTATCCTGCATGCATATGATCGTTTGCGCGCCTACAATAACCTTGAAGTTTCATCTGTGTGTGTGCATGTACTCATTTTAATCGTTTGCTAATAATTACTATGGGAGCAAAATTCTAAAAACTAATCCGGTAAAAATTAAAATTAATTATGCCAATAGATCGCCGAAGAAAAATTATAATATACTAGCCTAAAAATTTATAAATTGTGATGTTAAAATTTGAAAATCATTCCTGTTTGGGACCGAGACAGAGACGAAAAGAGAGGGGCACTATTTCCTCAATTGATGATAATCAACGGTTTTCAGGTAGCACACAGCACATAATTCTGCATGAAAGACTTGTTCCAACATTCTAATTTCAGTCCCCTTGTCACTACATGCAGTGTCAGTTCATCCCAAACGCAGAAATTTCCGGCAAAATGTTCTGGATCCGTAACAACTCAAACTGCTGAAAACAAGTAGTCTAACAGGCTTCCAAGGGACCCAGTAAAACAACCGCTGAAGGAATTGCGAACAACAGCTCTTAGAGAGAGAGATTATCCTTCGTGCAGCTATCAGGTGTAAAATTTAATCTTCTCTGATAATATTATCTGATTAGATTAGATATTAGACTAGAATGAGTCCCCCCGATGACGACATTGATTAGATAATGGGCAATTCCATGAACTCATCGAACAACTCGGCGCTGAAGCCCCGTTTCATCAAAGTAGTTCATAAACGCTCGGTGAATTTTCCGATACCTCAGCGTGACGCCACCGCTGAAGCATCGTACTCATCAACTGCAGGAGCCGGTTTTTCTGCTGAATCCATCGACTAAAGATGGCGGCCCTCCAGCAATCGTTCACTAGGACTATGTACGTACATATAATTAAGAACTGGTGGAGATAGTCGTCATGTAGTATCCCCACTTAGCTAAATGAAGGTAACAGGTCATTCGATCATAAGGAAATAAACGTTCGTATCAGGTGGTATTTAATGTAACCCTCCTTAGAAACTTCCATGGCAACGCACGGGTGATTGGTGAGAAAATGATGGTAAGCAAAAATACTTCTTTCTTGACACTTGCCTTCATTTTACTCATCGATCATTCCAGCGAGTCCGCTCATAAAAAACTTAAGCATGACGTGACGTCACTTTTGGTAGAAGCGCTCGGTTTTTGTGTCATCGGTCGATGAATTGTTGGGTGAGTGTATGAAAGTACTCAATACTCAATCAGCCAATGATGTCACTGATTAGATCAGGATGAGTCATCCGATGATGTAATGGGTTTTGCTCCCCCCACCCACGATGGGGGACATCTTTAAACTCAAAGGCCTTGAAACTCGGAAGCCACCTTGAGACTAGGTGGTCATCGTCTGGTTTCAGGCATCACGTGACGTCCTTGCTCCTTTTCAGGTGGTCTTATTCACCTGTTGGCGTATTTTGGGAACAATAGGAAACATGCACTCAGCTGAGGAAGTCTGCATCTACGAAATAAATAAGTCTTTCTATCATATCATATCGTGCTGCTAATTTCAAGGCCTACTGGGCCCGAAATTACGAACATATCGTCATTCAGTTTAAAACTGCAAGTTTTCAGCTGAAACATGGATTTTTTATTTTGCCTTAGCCAGTCAATGAAGCCACATTCTGCACAAACAGGAATGGTTTGCAAGGTAGCAATGATAAACAACGTTCACCGAATTGTAGTCAAGTTTTAGTCGATTTGTTATCCGATTTTGGAGGCATTGTTAGTCTCCGCGTTGCATCGTGGGAGGTCACAACCCAAGGCGTCTGTCCTTTTCTTATGATGTAGAGTACTAGCGATAGTACCCGGCTTCACCCGGGTATTATTAACCGGTGTTCGTATGGTGCTTCGCCAGTTTCCTTTTCTATTCGGGGTTTTGTTTCCCGTTGTTCGCTCGGTGGTGCTGGGGCATTCATTGGCAGAAAATCTGTATTTCTTAAGTACTGCCCCTCCCTCTTTTCCTCGCTCCTCTTCCTCCCCTCTTTTTTTCTTGAGAGATCCGTCCACCATTATCTTCTTACTAGTGACATCTAGTGGAAGACTTTCAAAGCTCGGCTCCCTCAGTTTTCGACTCTATCTCGGCTGTCACACTTTGGCTTAGAATAATAACTTGGGTTGATATAATCAGCAGTGGATTTGATCGTGCCTCCTCTCTCACTTTTACTTGGTGACTTACTTGCAGTGCAGATAGGGCAAGCAAAATTCTTCTGGCAACATCTAATGTTATCTAGTATGCGACCTAGCACTAGCTTGCATTAAGCAAAGGAATGGTCAACACCATTTATTTTAATGATACAAACAAGCGGTGCACCTCTTTATTATTGAGTGACAATTTTGTACATCCTCGTGCACCTGGAGCTAGCTGTAGGCGTTAACAATATCACTCCCGATAGATGGCACCATGGTATTTTCGTCCGATTTTCAATCGGGGATAGTGCCACTTTAATTTTCTAATCTGTGGTTGTAGTAAATCTACATAATAATTCTGGATCCCGGCTGAGCTGATCCAGCCGGAAGGACAACCGGAAAACCAGAAAACCGGAAGGACAACAATCACTTTTATCGCTTCTCATTGTTTTCGTGCACGTGTAATGTCTTTGCTACGGTGCCGAACAATTCCTGGTGCACGTGCTAAGGATTGAAAACTATTGTCCAAACCGTTGATTGTTGATGGGCAAAATGAAAGAATCCTTGTTTCAGCTAAATGCGTATAGTTTTAAATCAAACTAAGCTACGTTGTTAATTTCGAGGCCAACAGGCCAACAGGCGTCGAAATTGGCAGCTGGAAACGATGCAATGGCTTATTTAATTGGCAGATGAAGGCTGTAGCTGATCTGAATTGAAGGCTCGAAGCTGAGCTGAATTGTTTCAAAGTGGACAACAATAATCACTGCTGAGCACGAAGCTGATCATTGCTATCTTGCAAAGTAGTCGTTTACAATCAAAGATGATGGTTCAGCCTCACATTCTTTAAATGGTGCATCCTGTGATTTCAGCTACTGGATGCGCAGAATCAGTGACTGAGGCCAACAATAATCACCGTTTGTCAGCCAGTGTGCGCAAAAATTGGATTAAAGAAATTTTAATCCATGAAAGCGTTTCTTAGCCATTGTGTGCGAAAATGGGAGGGGGAGTG
>JAHWFP010106077.1:0-10724 GCA_023313725.1 Lithobius niger
ATACTCTTATCATTGGTCTAACAATAGTCAGGAATAGCCTAAAAAAAATAGCTGCGTCTCTGGATTTCATAGTACGGCTTATCAGAACAGAAAGAGAATTTGCCTTGCGTATTGTAGAAGAGACATGATATGAGAAATTTAAATTTTTATTAACACGAACTCCCAGGTCAGTGGCTTGAGTAGCAGGTCCAAGTAGTTCGTCCCCCCAATAGTAATTTAACTGTAGATTTTTATGTCCTAAGTGCATTATTTTTGACTTTTGAGGATGAATTTGAAGGCACCATAGTTGCGACCATGCGTATTGTGAATTTAAATCTTGTTGGAAGAGTATGCGATCTGAGCATGTGGATATTTTTGTTTTAATCTTAGAATTATCTGCAAATTTATTTATTTCATTTTGGACATCTGAGCTGAAATCGTCAAAGTAAAGTAAAAATAAAAGTGGCCCTATAGGACTGATCCTTGTATACTGCCGCTTTTAACGGATTCAAGACTTGAGTGATGACCGCTGATAACCATAGCTTGTGTTCGCTTTGTAATCCAATTCTTTATCCAATTGAGGATGGGCCCTTTGATACCGAAAAACTGCAATTTATGGATTAGTAGGTCGTGTGGGACCTGGTCTAAGGCTTTAATAATCCATATAAAAATTGTCAACAGGTGTGCATGAATCCAGATTAGTCCAGATATCGGCTTAAAAGGATAACAAATTGGAGACAGTTGAAAAACCATGGCGAAAACTATGCTGATTTAAATTAAGTAGTCCCTGTGATACGACAAATTCGAAAATGTGTTGGTAGGGTATATTTTCAAAATATTTTCCTAATTGAGCAGTAACACTTATTGGGCAATAATTGTCTGGACTACAGCGTGAATCGGTTTTGAAGATTGGAGTTATGGTTGATTGCTTCCATTGTGAAGGGACAAAGCCTTCATGCAAAAATTTGTTAAAGAGAGTTACCAAGGTGGGAACTAAACACTGTTCATATTTAATCAAAAAGGAAGCTGGAATTTCATCTGACCCGATAGCTTTGTTGGCAGTGAGGCGTGAAAAAACTAAAGTAACATTTTGTTTTGCAAAAATGAGTGGCGGTATGCACACCACGGTTTGGATAATTGGGGGAAAACACGGAGGCAATTTACCATTTCAAAGAAATTTTTTTGAAAGGTTTGGCTTAATAAATTTGCCATAGATTTGTTTTCTGAAATTAAGTTGTTTTCGTTGTCAAGAAGTGAGTCAATACAAGCTTTAATTTTTTGACAGCTCTTAACATGCTGGAAAAATGTTTTACTGTTTGGACGAGGAAGCCAAATTGTTTTCAAAGTTTAATTTATCCAACTTAACTTCGCACGAGATACTTTCATGTTATTATTTGTAATAAATATATTTTGTAGCGCGAAATAAAGTCCAACGTTTGTTATACTTGAAGGTGTTATTTGGAGGAAAAATTACGGCTACTCTGGGTATCGAACTACCGCTACTGTGGGGATCGAACCCAGGACCTGTACGAGTGAAGAGTATAGTCTTACCCACACACCCAACAGGAACACATATTAGATACTCGAAAATACGGGTACTACTTGGTGACTTAGGATTGACAGGGAAAAACAAGCGGCTACAGCGACTGCCTAGTCGCACCGATCTTCTGTGCAGTTCCTCCACTTCTAATGTTAAGTCCCACACCTCTATAATGCAAGCAACGGCTATCTCTGTTAACCTAAATGCAGCCCCCATCACAATTGCCAGTTACAAATGTGTTAGCTTTTAGGCATATTTTACATTTTAGGCATAATTGTTAGCTTTTAGGCCTAATTTTAAGCAGCAGTTTTAATTTCGTAAGTAGCAGCTAATGGAGATTTGGATTGTATAGCAAGTGTGTTCATTTTTGTAATATGGTGTGCCTGCAGGCACTCAGTTGCAGTGTTACAACGTAATGTGCAATGTATAGTCTATGTAGATCAGTGGTCGTAGGGATCTGACGAGAGAGACGCTGTTGATGAAGCCAACTACGACGCATAGCAACTTGACGTTGCCATGGTAACATGATTTTAGGCCCAATTTTCATTTTTAGGCCTAATTTTTTTAATGCTGTTTTAATTTCGTAAGTAGCAGATAGGCCTAATGGATAATTTGGTTCGACGGTAAGCCTATTCATGCATGCAACAATGCGACGAGACTATTTTAAACAAAACTAAAATCTATTTGTTTTCATTGCATTGTTATCTTAGGATTTCAATTCGACGATCAAATCTTATTATTTAGTTTAGTTACGTCGAAGAAGTCTATTAGCTATAAGGAAGTAACGATGTTTTAATTTGCCATGTTATTTAACTAACTTTTGACACTGAATCTAACGTTGTAAACAGTGGTCGTCTCTCTCTATCTGGTACCGTTGCGAAGTTGAAAAAGGCGACAGACGGACGGACAAAGTCGTTGCAATATTCTCCTCAGCCGGTACGGCTGTATAGAAGGCTAAAACGGGGAATCTGGGGATCTAACCCAGGATCTGTAGGAGTGAAGAGTAGAGCTTTATCCACACACCCAACAGGAATAGATTGTAGATACTCGAAAATAAAGGTGCTATTTGGTGTTTGAAGACTTAATAATTGACAGAGAATAAAACGGGGAATCTGAGGATCAAACCCAGGGCTTCTGGGAGATAAGACCAGAGATTTAGTCACAAACCCAATGAAAACAGATAGTAAATACTGAAAAATAGGAGATATTTGGGCATCTGGAGACTTAGCATTGAAAGGAAAAATGGTGGGGATCGAACCCACCACCTTTATTACTGAAAGTTAGCATGTTTGTTACTGCAGAACCAAACTGGGCGTTGTATGAAAGGCTTCAAAGTAACTTGTCTTAACGTCAGCTGCCTAGAATGGGCGTCTATTTTGTATTTAGGTAAAGAATGGATTAGTCGAATTTGAGACAAAATCACTGATTGGTCAAAATTATGTCTCCTGTACTGCCATTGGTCAGTTTCGATTGTCAATAAATTAGGCTCCATTTTGTTTTAACTTCTGACAATGTTTTAGTTTTTAAATTGGGTTTTAATGCCGAGGGGTAGTGGGTAAGTTTGGTTTTCTAAATACAGTTAATATGCCAGAGGTCTTTGAACATGATCACATGACCAGTCAGTCTGTGTTTGGCTCTGAGGCTGACAAGGTGTCTGCAAGAACAGTGCCTCAGGCAACAACAGTCCCAGTCATCCCTGAAAACTGGCCCAAATCCAGTCAAACTAAGACCAACATTGTATGGAGCCTAATGGGTCCTCCTTAACCCCAGCCGCAATTAAAAATTTGTTCAAAATTGGACCCAACATTGCCCGGCCCACTTGGCCCACCTATCTTCCTAAATGTGGCACAAAATCAATGAAAAACAAGCCAAACACATTGTCTGGGGTGCCAATTTTTCCCAGTTCCTCCCTAAATAATCGACCCCCCATCAAACCCTTTACAGGACCTTCTGTACCTCTTGAAATTATTAACTCACCCCCTCTAATTTGGGGGTACCACTGTCATTTCTTGATGATAAAAAAAAAATTTAACAGTAACATTATATTTGGCTGTAAGCAGACTCGACGAACCACCATTCCCTCGGTTGTAGACCACAAATCTAACCACTAAACCATTGCAGCCAGTCCTGTCAGTATTATTATAATTGGTACCTTAAATGCTGTCATTCTTAATGGCATGGAAAATGAAATTTGGATGGAGGCGGACTCGATTCGAACCAGCAACAATTTGGTGCATAAACTGATACCAGAAATTCTTTTCCTCTTTTTACGGATTTTTCTGTTGAATTTGACTTTTTCCCACCTAAGGCTCTTTTTGCGCTAGTCACGTAAAAAATAAAACACTCCTTCACAACGCCATTTAACACCCTCCTGAATTTTTTTGCATAAGCTAGGAGTATTAGTTTTTTTTTATGAGCTGCCAAAGAACTGCTAACAGATTCGTGTACTAATTAGTCTAAAAATTCAGAAGGATGTTAAATGGCTTTGTGAAGGAGGGTTTTTCTTTGCGCCAATTGTCTCAACTATTCGGCCCCCTATTGCTATTCGGCCCCCTTCCCATTTGAAGTTACTGAATTGCGCTCCATGGGTCCCCCATGGGGGGGGGGGATACTGCAACGTCAGTAGATGTAAATCACTACGATGACGGGCCTGGCGACAAAAATCCATTGGATAACCTTGTTATCCATACCCAAACAGACCTACTACAATACGGACTGACTCAAACAGACGTACTACAATACCGGGTCTGGCTTCAACTTAACCTACGAAAACCTTTTCGAAAACTTAAATGGTAGACGATACCTACCCCCTACAAGGGGCTGTGCTGATCGTGAATGAAAATTTTTATTTTTTTTTCACTGGTTGGTTGTACTGATGTCAGTATGATCCACACAGAGGCAGTCTGAAGCGTTTATTCGTCTTCGGAAACTTTCCCCATGAGTTTATCTATGCTCGCAAAGTGTTTGTAGAGCTCGGACCAATCCATAAACGAAAGTTGTAACAAAGTAACCACCGCCGTTGTTTTAGGGTCGTATTCCACAAAGTGCACTGGCGTGTCGTCATTCGTAAATCGTACTCTGATTCTTTTCTCCTCTCCGACACGAAGCGCTTTCATTTCAAAATCCAACAAGAATTTCATTTTGTTTCTGCTGTCGAGTTTGGACAGTTCCAACATTATTGCCAACATATGTTTTTCGTGTACAGTTAGCTCCAATTGCTCGATTAACACTTCTCCGGCTATTTCGATGAAAGGCTCGAAGACCTGTTTCGAAGTGGGATTCGTAACGCTTTTCCATAGACCCTCGGTCCGTGCTTTCCCAACCTTTTCAGGCGAACCTATTTTCTTCTTCGTCCTTGGACTGCAATTTCTCCCGCCACTGATTGAGTACAGATCTGTTGATCTTTTCACCCAATCGATATAGGTAGGTCCATTCCAACGAGTTGAGTCTGAACTCTGTGGTAAGCCCTGCCTGTTTGTTAAAAACGAGAGTCGGTCCGCTTTCAATCGTGACATTGAGGTATTTACTCAGCATAAAATAACCGCTAGTGGTGTCCATGATGAGAATGTATCTTAGAGTTTGTTCTTTAATAAAAAAAATATTTTATTTATATTTTATTCAGCAAACATTATTACAAGCAACAAATCACCGAGCCATTCGTTTCTTTTTCGCTCTTCGCTCTCTTTGAGCCAAACTTCTTTTTTCCCTGAACACTATTTTCTCTTCTTCAGTCATTCTCGCACGTCGGTCTTTTTCCGCAGCTTGTTTTTTCTTTTTCTGGATAGGAGTTAGTGTGGCGTGCCTATCCCTATCTAACCGTCTTCGTTTATCCCTGGCTCTCTTTTTCCACTCTTCTGGATTTTGCACTTTCAACTGCCTACTCTCCCTCATCCGCAATTTCCTCATCTCGGCTTTTCGAACCTCGACATTATCAACTTCTTTCAGCCTCTGTTCCACTTCATCCCCGTTCCACCGAGTTTCCGCCTCTTCATCGCTGATTATACCGTCGGACATACCTGTCCATACTCCGTCATTGTCATCGTCTAAAGACTCCAAGATCAAATTATTAAGATAGCCCTCCACATCGTAGTCTTCATCCTCATGGTATTGTATATAATTGATGCCACGATGTCCGATTGCAAAAGTTTCTACTTCGTTTACGAGGAATCTCTTGTCATCGTAGGCCGACAGTAGGGATTTATTCACCACGGTCGTGGCCAGCTGGTGATGGCTGTCACTGGCGATCTTGTACCAACTCCCTCTTTGTTCCCGATTCAAATGGAGAGTCGCCATGTAATCTTCGTGGCTTAAGTGTTTCTCCACGAATCTCTTGGAAATACCCTTCGCTTTTTTCGTTTCGCTTTGGGACGTCACGAGGGAATACATCTTGCTACTCAACCCCACAAACTCTTTTATCGGTACTCCCTTCGTGGCATCTTTCATCTTTCCCAACACTTGCTTGTTGACGTTGCAGAACAGTGGGTGTTGAGGATCGTAGTTGCTAGTGTCGAATCTACTCATGTTTTTAGCCATGTCCGCGTACACGTCCACGGTTTCGATGCAATAGCACAGCGAGTCCGTGTCTGTGAACAGCAGTCTTGCTCGATCTCCATATTGGGGACGTATGTATCGATAGTGAAATTCGTAGAGAAGGAGTTTGGACAACTCTAGTATGGGGAACCCCGAGTAGGTGGGAAGATCGCACGTCACCTTGCGTACTTTCGAGTTGATCTGAACCAGGTTTTCGTGCAATATCCGAAACGAATCGGCGTTGGGTTGGGTGGAATATTTGATGGCTCGCTTGCTGTCGGTGCACAGATTGACTTTGAGTCTTTTCTGTTTCTGTTCAATCGTCTTCCCAAACACTGAATTAGGACACAACTTGTGAAATTCCCCTTCAGACACCGTCTTCGATTCCTTTCGTTTTGCCGTATGAAAATCTATATATTGTTTCAACCAGGGCTTCTGATTGAAACTCAACACCCTCCTGATCTGACGAAGGACCAAGCCGTGTTCGAGGTAGAATTTTAGGTTCCGGTAGTGAATTACATACCGCGTCGTACTCAATAGGTTGGCCACTAGCTTCACGACAGGTTTCACTGGTTTTCCTTGCAACAAAGATTTCGAATAGTCTGAAACTAATTCTTCTCTTATTTCAAATTTTTCAGGAGCAAGCGGGTAGTCGTTGTGGAGCTCGTGAAGTTTGTTCGGGTAGTACATATCTACTTCCAAAATGTATCCTACCGACGACGTGTCTGCTATCTTAGTCACGTCGAAAGCTCTAATCTCATATTTAGTCAAATACCTAAAGCCGTTGTAAGTCAGCAGCTGGCTCATGGCCCAGCCGTAAGCGCTATTGAGGTCCCAATCGATGATGTACTTGTTAGGTTTTGTTGAATCGTACGTTTCGGGAATGTACGGGTTGTTGGCCTTCGCGAACCTTTGACTAATGAAGCTAACTCCACCCCGTATTCCCGACAAGATGAAGTTATGTTTGCTAGCGTGAGTAAATAGTTCCAGTTCGTCCTTGGTCATCTTTCGAGCTGCCACCCAGCTAAACCCTGGGTTGGAGACGTAATAGCACGGATCTATGTCGTGGTCTCGCAAGCAGATCCTGCGGAATTCTTCGAAAATGTCTGCCAAAAGCAGACAGTCGGTTAGCTGATACATTTCGTGGTAGGAGGAAAACTTTTTGATTTTCAGCATACTCCAAATCTTTTTGGCGTGATCGTATTGTTCGTCAGTTAGGCCTTCTTCTTTGAGTTTGGAATAAAAGTATTTTTTCGGTGGTAAAGACTGCTCTTTGAACACACTCATGCTGGAAACATGTTCGTATGGGTAGTAACCCTTACGGGTTAACAGATCCGCGGCAGTCTCTTCCTGGACGTTGGGAAGGAACCATTTGTCCTTCCAACCAGCTTTCAAGAACAGCTTCACCGTCCTAAACTCGTAATCTCGTTTATGTCTCTCCGCCAGAGTTTTCAGCGAAGAGGAGAGAAAATTATAGCTGTCTACGAACTTAAGCCGAACGTACCTTTTCTTTTTTTTCTTTTCATCCCATCCCGTTTCAACGGTAATGGTCATGCTCATGAACCTCTCGTATTTCTCGCGAGGACTTCTACTTTTTCGGAAACTTACCAGTAGATGCATATCGTAAGCTTCGAGACAGTGAAATACCACGGGGATCGTGGTGCGCTCTCGGGCATTCAGATTACAACTCGAGTGAGAAGCTCCTCTGTACTGGCCGGTAACGTGGCAGTGATCCCGGACTTTGTCGTCTTTTGAACCGAATGGCTTTTTGCAGTAGATGTGCAGTCTACAGCGTGGTTAAAATCAGCCTCTTGGACCGGAGTGAGGCATAGTGGTTGGACTCTTTTTAATGTTTTGTCGTACTCGTGCGCTTCAATCACCAACTGATCGAGGAATTCTTCAACGGCATCCTCTCCCAGGTAATAAGCAGCTTTTTGAAAGTTTCCAGACCCCACCACGACGTAGCCAAAGCTGCAAGGTTGATGGCGGTTGATTTTCTTCCCGGAGCTGTTAGAGGAAGGAACGGGTTTCAGAAGGCACTCGAAATCGGCGTATATGATTTTGGGGTGAATATTTCTTCGCCCGGTTTTAAGAATTTGAGCGCTTGAGGTGACGGTTTGGTTCTTGTACAGTCCAGTTTGTGTTTGTCTCTCAGCGATGCCTTTCCATAAGCGGCGAAACAATTTCGACAGTAATATTTCGGGTTGCTTCCCGATCCCTGGTGTCGGAGAAATTGGTCACAATCCACGATGGCGCAGTAGTGAAAATTTGTCGACTCGTCGGTAATTAAAAGAAGATCTACGGGTTGGCCTTTAAAATTCGTGCTCACACGAAGGGGATGCAAGCCGTTCTCTTTGGTATAAGTAATCACATTGATCGATAAATGATTGTTGGCCATCTCGAATGCGTCAATGTGATCCAGCCGCGTTGGAAAGTCCAGCATCGAACAATCTACCGTTCTCACGTATACTTCGTATTCTTTCGGTTTCACCATGCTTAATTTGTGTTTGGCAGCCAGAATTGAATACAAGAAGCACTTGTGGTCTGTGAAATTTTGAACATTGACTACACACTTCCACTCTTTTTTAATCTTGCTGGCAGAGGAATGTAAGAGCCCGGTCTGAGCGGGTCGATTTTTGCTACTCGGATTGTGAGTTCGTAGGAGCGATTTATCACCCAACCACTCCCTCTTTCGGCAAATTCGTCGATGGAACGTTGGATTTTAGCATAAGCTGCGTCCAGTAACTTGGGAATATCTAATGGATTACAGATTGGGGAGTAGCGGGACTGAAATCCAGTTGGTATTTCTTGGCCATTTCGAACGAAACTCACTCCTAAACCAATTTGAGCTCTGCAAGTCACCAATTGCCGGAGACATTCGTACATTAGAGCTTCTATACCTCTTCGCATCAACATTAAAAGGTACAACGGGTCTACAGCTTCCACAGCTTTCTTGTACTTTGTGTTCGAGTCCTTGCTCACAGAGGATGGGATCGTCCGTACAGCCCAACACCCTCTTGAAGCAATCGCACTCGGGTGGGTAACTATTCCTGTGTGTCTCTACGAGGTGTTGTATCAATCTTTCTCGGGTAGGATACGTTTGAGCGCAGTAAACGCAGGTAAAGTTTGTTTCTTCCATCGCTCCAACTGAATGATTCTGTTTAATAATATAAATAACATGAACAGTAATAATTTCAACGTCCTGGTCTCAGTTTAATAATATAAATAAAAAGAGGAAAAATTTGGTATTTTTGTTGTTATTTTCCTAGAACAACTGGCTTTTCGTCGAGCCAACTGTCGAAGCGCTCGTCGTAGCCTTTCCACCTGACGAGGTAACGAGTTTTCCCTCCCACTTTTTTAGTCTTCATAATCTCTTCGACTAAAAACAGATCCGGCACGTTAGTTTTCTGCAACTCTTGCTCGTAAAAAGTGCCTTCGATTTTACTACCCAGTTGGTCGACCAATCTGTAGCAAGTCGGTCGAGTTTTTCTGACTTCACTCACCTCGAACAGTTCGTTGGTAAAGTTTTGCAAATATTCCTTGTCGAATACAGATTTTGCCGTTGTCACTCTTACTAAATCCCCGACTTTGAAACTATTCTTCTTTTTGGAAGGGCTCTTTTTCAGCAATATGTTTCTGATCTCCGGTTCATCGCGTTTAGTTACTTCGGATGGTTTCATTTTAATGGTAGAATGAACTCTGTCGTTGTAATCTTTGAAAATTTCATCTATAATGTCTATCCACTTGTGGTTACCTCGCAGAGTGAACCGTTTCCACATGTTCGACTTCAATGTGCGATTTAGGCGTTCTACTACGCTCGCCTTGAGTTCTGACTTGGTCAAATAGTGGTTTATTTTGTGACGTTTCATTAGTGCTGCGAAATCTTTATTATAGTATTCCTTCCCTTCATCGCTTTGCAGGCTTTTAAGTGGATTAGACATCGTGTTTAATATCTCGTTAAAAGCGCCAGTGACATCCGCGGCGTCCTTCGATTTCACAGGGACGGCCCAAGCGTATTAAGAGAATACATCGATGGCAGTCAGCAAGTATTTGTAATTTTCGTTTTGTTCCACGTAAGGTATCATCTCCACCAGGTCCGCTTGAACTAAATCACCTATCCCGTAGCTAATAACGCGCCTCCTCGGAAAGTTTCGCCTAGCTGGCTTGTGTAGCTCCTCCACTAAAGTTTCCATTTGATCTTTTTTTTTAATTCCCATTCCCAACTTTACTTTGGTTTTCATAGCTGCAGCTACGGCAGCTGCTGCCAACTTCTCTTTCAGACCAGTTTTGCTAGATTTTGCTACTTTTACTGCATCGGAGGCCAACTTTCTATCAGCTTCGTGCCTTCGTTCCAAGTCTGGTTTGGCAGAGTATTCGATGTCGTGCTGTTTGCATGCCTCATCCAGAGAATTGATGGCAGCATCGCCTCTGTTCAGTCTCTTGTTCAGTTTTGTTCCCGGACCGCAATAGTTGTATCCCGGAATGTGAAGTTCCACCGGCAACTTGTCGATCGCGCTGTTCAACAATCCAGAGACTCTGCTCTTCTGAAACTGTGCTTTCCTCGTGCCACACACTTTACACTCGCCCTTCAGCAGTTGTCGATAATTCTTAGTCACAACGTGCCTGACATTTTTACTGGCTGTAACTCTTTTGCATTTGAGGCAGTACATCTCTG
>JAHWFP010106080.1:0-16240 GCA_023313725.1 Lithobius niger
CACCGGTGTTCTTACACCTATCTTGTGTAGAGTTTCACACAATATATGATGAACACACTGTTTGCTTGTATTCCCACTTCCGTAATATAGTCAGCGCCTGATATACAGAAGAAGCCAAGAAGCCAGTGTGCAAGACGTTTGTGCAAAGTGTATTGACAAAAAACTATACTTGTAGCATTGGTACTAATAGCACCAAATCTTGTAAACACCATATCATGTGGGGGCGGGGGGCGGGGGGATTGCCCCCAGAAGCTGAGGCGTTTTTTAAGAAATGTTGACTGCTGAAAGTTCCATTATTGAGGTCCAAAAATGACTTTTCATTCGAGTTTGGTCAGTATTTGTGCGTGACCCACCCTCTTGACGGGACCTGAAATATGTATGACCCCTCTCAAGAGGGTCTAAAATATTCATGATTCCCCTCAATTTCCCCCCCCCCCCCGGCGATAAATAATGAACGGTTCCTAAGCTCAAATCTTTGCTCGCTCATTTCGTGCACCCCTTTTGTTTAAATTAAAATGATGATTGAGTACCTTTTAAAACTTATGTGTGAACGGTATGCGTGCATCCAACAATTAATCGATGCCAGCCAAGTAACAGCTCTTCATACAGAGCCAGGTGTGGTTCCACAGGCAAAGTGGGCTAAAAGGCAGAGGCTGATGCTCCGTAATTTAATCCGGGGCACGAACGACTTAGTGACATTACGAGTCAGTTACTTTGCACTGAGCTTTTACGCTCTTAAAGGCTTAGGCACGTGCTGTGAAGGTGTTAGATTAATCCAGCCCAGTGCCGCAATTAAGGGGGGTGCAAAGGGTGCAAGGCACCCCGGCCCAGGACATGGGGCCTTTAAGTTCAAAACAAGGGGCCCACATTTTTACATAAAACTAGTATAAAATAAGACTCGACTCGTACGCGTGTTCCTCTCTTCGTATTGTCTGTCAAATATGCAAAAAATCATCGTGGCTGAGTTGCCATTACCATTGATCTTGATCATCTGAGGAACTATCTTTTCTCTTACCTTCTTCCAATACCAGTAGCAAATTGAACAGTATTGGGATCCACGGTCTAGCGTTTGGCAGTTGGGAGTCCGACAGTTGGTAGTACTGTTCGATTCCTAGTCTCTTCTTCGTATTCTGCAGGGAAAATTCTAAAAGCTAGAATGTGCCATATTCCTGTTGGTTTGAAATTTTTGGGTGTGGCTTTATCTCGGGTAGATGTTAAGTTGTGCCGGGTGCCTGGTCACACTGGAGTGGCGCGGAATGAGGTTGTCAATCATCACGCCAATCAGATAGCCCTCAAGTACTTGCCTCTGTAGGTATACAGGCTATACTATTACTTACTGCAATATCCCCTTTTTTGTCCCGACGATGATTGGAGGTTTCCCGGTTTGAATCCCCGGGCTGGCACCTCCCCTTACCAGATTTCTTCTTCTCTAAAAAGAAAATCTGTTAATGTCCAAAATTGAGCAGGTTCAGCCATACAAGCATTAATTGCTTCGGCTGACATAAGGCTCGTCAAAATTTTAAAAAATAAAAAAATAAATATACATTTCTTTGGCTTTTAAAATTTGTTGTAAAGTTAAAAATTGGGGTTCACTATACGAGCAATAGTTTGCGTCAGATGACGTAAGGCTCCAAAAATATTTTTTAAATTAAAAAACAAACCCGCAACCTGACACGTTTCTGTTTTAGTTTTAAAATTTTAAAATTAAAATATAAGTAATTGTTTTTATTATGTGAATTATTTTTATTGTTAAAAATTAAAATACCAAAAAAATGTCAATCAATATTATATTATAATCTGAAGTATAATTTTTCTCTCTCCAGGAAGCCAAAACGACGATCTGAGTGAATCAGCAGAGAAAAAAACCTACGTGGTTCAACAAAACGATGATATAGCTAGAAGTCTTGAAACTTACGATCTTGCATCGACGACGACTCTGCCTGAACTGAAATCACAAAGCAGTAAGTTTTGAGAAAAAAAAGCGAGAAGCAGCTTGTGTAGAAATTTTTTTTTCTAGTTGGTCCCAGCGCAACATATTCAGGGCTAGCTGAAGCAAACGTGAAGCATTTAGGTCTTTGCCTTTCCTTTTCCGCATCCCAAAATCGTTGCTTTGCCTTTCCGTGTCCGCATCCCAAAACCTTTGCTTTGCCTTTCGGTGTCCGCATCCCAAAACCGTTGCTTTGCCATTCCGTGTCCGCATCCCACAACTTTTACCTAAGCGAAATATGCCGAATATTTCTGATTACACCTGCAATGTTTGAATAATGCATTGTGGTACATATAGTCTGTTCCACATTATGCTTGCAGAAAACTAACTGTATGATGCCACGTTTCCTTGCACTACGAGTGCGAAAACATGTGACTCTCACAATTGCACACTCTACACAGTTACTGTTAGAGTCTAAGAGTGGGATACTTACATGTTTTTGCACTCCTAGTGGAAGAAAACGTGGCGTCATACAGTTAGTTTCCTGAAAACATAATGTGGAACAGACTATAGTAAGAGGATACCTGTTTATTAAATAAAAGAAAATTTAGATTTATCTTGATTTATATCAACAATTTAAATAAGAGAAGTGGTAGGGGATGATTTAGGGGCAGGTTGACTGCTTGGCTGTCATGGTGAAGCACTTCTAGCACATCATATCAAAGTAAACTTTCTTCACTATTTCAGTTATCATTTCACTAGAAATCTCGTAGATTTTCTGGGCAAGAAAAGTAGAAAAGAATAAAATAAAGAATTTAATATTTTAAACTAATTCCAAAATTCTAAAATAAATTAAATAAATTATAAAATAAAGAATAAAAAGATAAAAGAAAATGATTGAGAGAACATCTTTTTTCTTCTTAATTTTGTTGCTCGATTCAGGCTGGGTAAAAGCGGCTTTCCAGGGTCCTTTCCTGACCTGCGTGCAACTGCACCAAACATTTCATTATTATTATTGAATAAATTACTATTAACATTATAATATTAATTACCTTAATTATTATTATTCTATTATCTTATTATTATATTAAAATAAAATTGTAAAAGTTCTATTTAAAAGCAGTAATAAACATACCAGTGAAATATATAGGGAAAATGTTATACTTAAAGTTTTACAATTGCGCGACTATGTGGTAATTAAAAAAATTACTACATAAATATTCATAAAAGTTATAATATTGAAAAAAAAACAAAAAAAACTTAGAACTAAGATACAAAGATTTAAGGTACCATTATGGATAAACACGTACGGGAAAAGAAATAACAAATGCTACATACCAACGATCTTTAACAAATTGCTGTATTATCAAAGTATTGAAATATTACAGAAAATTTAAAAAAAACTTTTAGTAAATAATTATAACAAATAACTAATTGTCTGACGTATGTACTTTAGTTTATTCTTTTCTATTTATGACGTTTTAAAACCCGTTATGTTTATTAAAAGGCCGTTGTGTAATTTAATTATATAAATTTTTTGATTGTATATATTTCAATTGTATATTTGTTATCTAAAATAAGTACAAATGTCTCTGGTAGTGAAAATACTACTTGTAAAAATGTTTAAACTTTTTAATTGTTGACTCAAACAAGTTTTTTCTTAACTTCGAGTCATTTCATGTATTAAATTTCATGTATTGAAGTGTTGTCTATTAATACACCTCAATTTGGTTTACAAAAAGGCAAGAACACTAGAAACGCTCTGAAAATCATTAATAACAATATCACCAGAGCTTTAACTGGTGGAAAGTTTATTGGCAGCATACTGATTGACCAAAGCGTTCGATACTTTAGATAAAAAAAATATAATTCTGCAAAGATTACATAAAATTGGAATTAGAGGGAAAATGTTTTAGATTTTACATAATTATTCTACAAATAGAAAATGTTGTGTTAAAATAGACAATAGACTGAGTGAATCGAAAAACAGAAAATTTGGAGTGCCTCATGGTTCAATTTTAGGTCCTCTACTGTTTCATTATCTATGTAAATGATACCAATTATCATACCTATCTAACTCTGTATGTTGCTGATATTTTTAGGCTATACACAACGGTGTTCCACAAGGCTTGATTCTTGGACCAATAATTTTTTTAATTTACATCAACGATGTTACAACTGCGAGCACAAATACACTCATGACACTATATGCTGATTACATTTTTCTAATTTCAATTCATTCTAAACAGGAGCTTATGCTCAGAAACCTACAATAGGACTTCAATAATATTAATAATTACTTTTGGGAAAATGAGCTTTTTATTAGTCCTGAAAAAAACCTCCTTCATGCACATTACAACGTCACACACAATTAGAAAAAATTGTTTTATCAGTATACACGAACTAACTTGTAACTATCAACAACCGTGTAACTGGCCTAGGCTTAATCAGGTTGACAATTTGCGATACCTTGGCATCATTATTGACGATAATTGGAAGTTTTATAAACACATTGATTGCCTTATTAAAAAAATTATAGGGATTATTCCAGCTTTGTATAACCTCAGAGATAATCTAAATCGTAAAACAAGACTTATGCTTATTGGAGCTTGGATCATCTCTACTGATGCATGCACTATTTTTTGGCTCAACAACGAAGTGGCATATTGACCGCTTGCAAAAAGCTTTAAATAATGCCATTAAAACCTTGTTTGGTGGCAACAATAATAAAACCACTAAGGAGCTTATTCCGGAATATAGGCTACTAACTTTTAGAAATTTGTATAAACTTACCATTATAACTAATTATTTCTTCGACCACTTTGCAAACTCTAACTGAGCGACACGGCAGAAATATTATAGTATGGCTTAAGGCTCCACTCTGTAGAAACTCTTATGGAAAAAGAGGTAACTTATTTGTGAAGCCTTATGGAACCCTTATAGAATGAGAACCATGAATTTCATTTCACCCTCTCTACTTAACAAACTTCCCATAAATTTGCGCGAAATTAGGAATAAATATAGATTGAAAAAAGAAACAAAAATTTGGATGTTCTCAAAGAAATAATGCTCCTGTCTTAACCTGTGATTATATTTATGATAGTAATTTTTCTTACTGTTTGCATTGTACTTTTTTTACTTTTTATAAAAAAATTGACAACCTGCTAAACCTATAATTATAAAACTTGAAAATGTATTTAAAAAAAACACATCTGTTACCTATATCGTCTTAATTATTTATTATGTTAAATGGCACATACAGTCTGCGGACTCGGGCCTTCACATGTAAACCATTATGAATAAATTATATTATATTATATTATATTATATTATATTATATTATATTACATTATATTATATTATATTATATTATATTATATTATATTATTTATATTATTATAAATAAACTATAAAAATGGCGGCATCCATGGCTGACAGTCTAGGCCGAAATGCTCAAGATATTTATAAGTATTTTTTGGAGGTAAAACAATGCTCTGAATGATTTGCAGAAGACAGAAAGGACTTTGAACATTCAGTGAATCTACAGGACGAAAAAAAAAATGAAGCTGTAAGTGTCTTTTATACTGAAATTGAAGAGCACAATCCACGTATATGAAAATCAAGATGCATTCGAAAATATAAACTTTTTGTGCATTCGAAAATACCAAACAGAAAAGGTTCGATCCGGGTTGAAACTGAAAAAATTACACTGAAAATGAAAGATGTGCTATGAAATCGAAACCAAGATAAGAAAATAACACGCGTTGTAGAGACTGAGAAGAAAAATTGGTAGTCAGTCAAAATGACTATGTAAACTGTAGTAAATGTAAAAATGTAAATGTAAATGTAAAAATGTTTTTCACTTTTTGCATTCCAGGTTTTGCTGCTACTCCTGCAAACTTGTAATGAAAAGTAAATTTTCATTACAAGTTTGCAGGAGTAGCAGCAAAACCTGGAACGCAAAAAATGAAAAAAAATAAAGAAGAATGGAAATTTGTGCAGTACAGAAAACAAAAGAAAACATAGAAAGTGATGAAGAAGACGAAAAATCAGAGAATGTAGAGAAAAAATTGACAAGGCAAGAGGAAGAAGACACTGTACACTGACGGTATACGTCACTGTGCATCAGCTCAGCCTCTACAAAAGTTCTGCACTAACACTAAACAGTTTGTGTATAGGCAACACACATTTTATATACAGTCTGCGTAGCACCAGTATTCACACTGTGTACAGCCAGTACAGCCAGTACACAGTTTGTATGAAAGCTGAGCAAGTTCAGAGTGGTGTTTAGAATGTAATGAATTGTGTAAGACTTGCAAAGAGACATTCGGATTAAAACTTGCCATGGTGGCATTCATTGAGGATCAATTTGAAGACATCTTCAGGAAAAATATTTGAAAAAAATGGGATTAAACGCAGTAAACTGTAGTCCATGGAAAGCACGTAGTACCTAGGAGGCAGTATTGTTTCTTAACAGACCTGACCGATGCACGAAATCACAATGTATCGTTGGTCACTCACACCGAATGGTTGTATTCTGAGAGAGGAAAATGTAGCGGAGTAAGAAGCCTTAGCCTTCACTGATGCCAACGTTCGTAAGTAGTTTAACAATTAATAGGCTCGCTTGTTTTTATTCAAAGGCTACAACTAGAGTCAAACAATTTTCAGGATGGTGAGAGGTGTACATTAAAGTATACCACACACTTTGGTATATTACAGTACGCTTTTAGTAATAGTTTTGAAGAAATAATTTTTTTTTCATTTGCACTTCCAAATAAAAATTAAAAATTAAAACGAGCTCTAGACTAAATCAAAATATCTTTCAAGATATTTCTGGAAATTTTGTGCAGTGACTTAAACCAACCATCCAGTACATAACCACATGACGAAAGAACGCAGACTTGCAGTTTTTCTTGTCAAAAATTGTTTATGTAAACGTACTTATCCTGTCACGGTTCCTCTCATTTAATATGAATATACAGTTAACAATTTACACAATGCAACAGAAAATATACAATGAAATCTAAAGCATGCACACCACCAGCCACCCAGTAAGTTACAAATCTCTTCATCATCCTTGAAACCAACGCACATCCCACCAAGCAGACAGCATATTAGTATCTTAATTGCACAAACAGTGGAAATTATCGTCATTGCTAAAAGAAAGTAGCAACTCACTCGGCTTTAAGAAATAACCATGTATATTGGCAGATGTTTAACTTTAAACTGTTGAGTAACTCCCTTGTGAATGCAAGCATGACGATAAGCATACGCTCATGTATAGTTGTAGATGCTGAAGCTGAAGCATGACGTCATATTTTATGGGAGGATCACGTGGGATCGTCCATTTAGCATAAATTTAATAAACATTTGTACGACCTAAGTTTGTCTCTCTCAAATTATTGTGCTTGTGGATGGGAAAGGGAAGATGTAGAACATTATTACTGCAATGTCCATTTTTTTTGTCCACAAAGAATACATATTTTGTCTACAGTTATGGATTCATTTTCTCTCTTGGACCTTCTTGGTCTACCCACATGTTTGTATTGCCTCACAATTTTCAGGTGGTGAACACTGTAGTTATTATTTTGTAATAGGTTAAGTAATTAAGTAATGGGGCAGATGATCCCAATGGGATTACCGCTCCTTAATAAGCTAAACAATCTTTTGAATAAGAGTGTTTATTTGATAGGTTGGGTAATTAATTTAACAATGCCTGAACATCGTGGAATTAATTCGAAGTTTATCTTGGGATTTAGACAATTGGGCTTTCTGCTATAATTTAGATGTTTGTTTTTGTTGCATTCTTTGTCGTCATGGCTAAGCAGCGCAGAAGCTTAGTTGCCAGAACAAGATGCTATGGTTGGTTAATGAAAAGGAGACCCTGGAAAATTCCTGAAACCAGTACTGGCCGGAGTATTGTAAAAAACTGCTAATCTTCTTCGTTGGCTACGGGATCTATTTTGACATTCTGATGTTATCTCGGCTCTTTAGGATAATCTGAGGTATCACGGTACAAATCCCCCGGTTATCCCTTTCCCCTGACTATACATTTTCTTTTGCCTTTTAAAACTTCGAATAAAGTTTTAAAGTGCTGCTAACTATATCAGCAATAGTTTGCTTCACATGACATAAGGCTCCAAACAATTTATTTAAAATAAAACTAAACCTAAAACCTCACACATTACTGTTTTTTTTTTTAATTATAATGGCAAAAATTATAATTTTCATTGTAATCTGAAGTATAATTTTCTCTCTCTAGGAAGCCAAAGCAACGATCTCAGTGAATCAGCAGAGGAAAAAACGCACGTGGCTCCACACAATGATGACGATATAGCTAGAAGTCTTGAAACTGGATTGCAGTTACGAAGTAGTGGTTGGTTAACTTTTTTTTAATGAAAGAACTTGTACTCAAGATTCTTATCCTTATTATTTATGTTTACACCTGCAATGTTTGAAATTTGCATTGTGGTACGTAGTAAGAGGATAACTGTTTATTAAAGTAAGAAAATGTCGATTTTTCTGGGGTTTATGTCAACAATTTAAATAACACAAGAGGTAGGAGATGATATAGGGTCAGTTTGACTGCTTTGTTGTCATGGTGAACCTTTTCTACAGCACGTTGTATGACTAAACTTCTTTCACTATTTTGGTTATCATTTTACTAGAAATCAGACTTCTTTTCTGGACAAGAAAAGTAGAAAATAAAAAAATAATAATAACATAAAGAATAAAAATTGAGAAGAATTAAATGGTTGACCAAGCAATTTATTTTTTTTATTTAATTACTCGGTTCAGGAAAGATATAAGCGACCTTCCAGGGTCCTTTCCTGACCTGCGTGCAACCACCCAAATGTTCTATTATTATTATTATTATTATTATTATTATTATTATTATTATTATTATTATTAAAACTTTGGTTGTGTTATTAAAATATTATTTTGATAATAGATTTAAAATAAGATCTTCTGTATTAAGTGAAACAAGATCTTTAAAAAATAGTTTTAAATTACCGGCTTGGAAAAATTTCTACGGTAAAAGAAAACGTGAATATTTCATACCCAACATTTTTAATGACACACCAAAATTATTATTAACTTGTTTAAATAAACAACAACTTAAAATACGAGTACAAGACTTTTTTCTTAAAAATGAAACAAAAACTTAATATTCAATGCTTTTGTAAACAACGTTAAAATTTTTTTTAATTCTTTAAAATTCACTTTTCATGTATAGTGTTTGATGTTAGAATTGGCGAAATTTGAAATTGTAATTCTTATGTTTTAAAATTTTTTTCAACTGCAATCCTCCACATGGGGAGGAAAAGTTGTGCTGAGGCGTGATTTATTTATTATTTTTCATTATTGTTACTTTTAAAATTGTGTCTTTGAATCTCACACAAACTGTCTTATAAACAGTTTCGAGGGTTACTGCTGTAACTAATTGAAATAAAATTTAGTATTATTATTATTGTATAATAAAAAGCGTAAAAAGCTAAACGTGACGTTAAAAATAAAATCTCTGAACGTAAACAGGAACACTATAGTTAATTCTATAGTTAATTCTATAAATTACACGAAAAAGATAACATAAAAAATATAATTTTAAAGACAACATGAAGAATACCTGCGAAATTACTCATTTCGAGACACAAGTACCCAACTTAAAAAAATAGGAACATTAAAACTAAGCGTATGAACATTAAAATGAAGAATAAAGCTAAGAATAATATCTGTACCGAAAAAAAATCAATGGGAGTCTTGGAAGCAACACCATATGATGTTCTCTGCATTATTAATAAGATGAATTGTAAAAAATCAAGTGGATATGATGGCTTCTTACTAGAACACTTCAAAGAAACAAAAGAAAATACATGCGACATTATGACAACTCTGATAAATTGAAGCATTAAAACTGAAATTTGGCCAGAAAATTTAAAAAAGCAAATTATTAAACCAGTGTACAAAAAAGGGAAAACACAGGATTTAAATAACTACAGACCGATTGCCCTACGTCCTATCTTCAATAAAATCATCGAAAAATTGTTTGCAACTAAAATTGAATGTTTTTTAAAGAAACATAATATACTAAATAATCAACAATATGGTTACAAAAAAGAATTGGAACTATTGATGCACTGAACTATATAACTAATAACGTTAACAGAGCACTAAATGAAAGTAAATACGTAGGGGTAGTCCCAATCGATTTAACAAAAGCTTTTGACACTTTAGAAAAAGACACCTTACTTGAGAAAAATTTACAAACATGGAATAAGAGGGAAAATGTTTAATATTTTAAATAGCTAATTATCAGGTCGTAAATGCTGTGTAAAAATAGCAAGCGAGACCAGTGACTGGAAAGACATTGTGTATGGTGTACCACAAGGGTCAATACTTGGTCCCCTCCTATTTATTACATACATAAATGATATCACCGAAATTAATTGGAACTCACTATTAATGCTTTATGCTGATGATATTTTTTTATTATCATAGTTGCAAATATTTTTTTAAAAATCTTCAAAATGACTATAACAAACTACGTGCATATATTCAGGACAATGACCTTATTCTAAATACATACAAAACTTGCTTCCAACCAATAACTATATCACACATGCAACCTGTTTGTTATAAAATCCCAACGTGTAATCAATTATTGTAATGAAGAAACAAATTGTCACTGCCAACCAGTTAAGAAAGTATCTAATGCAAGATACCTTGGTCTTGAATTAGACAAAAAAACGCTCCGTGGTTCACTCATATAAAAACACAATCGTATTTTCCTAAATTCAATTATTCATTTAGGGCTTTCTCACTCTGCTCACGTTGAAATGTTCTTCCTGTTCATCACCATCCTCTCTTCCCGTCTGTTATACGTTATAGATTTTGTTGTCCTAGCCCAAGTCTGCCTTATTATTGACCAGGATGTGATCATAATCTTGCGTTTTCTTTTTTCCTTTTTCATTTCTTTGAAAATGGCCCTGATTTTTCTGCAAAAACGTCGTCGTTCTTCACTTTTTTCTATGTTCTTTTTTTTTTTCTCAGTACCTGACTTTAAATGTTTCGTATCTATTGACTACTCGTCAAGCCAAAAATTTCATCGACGTTGTTACACTTTCATTGAACGCTGATCACTGAACACTTTCCTGTAGACACCAATCTGTTCAGAACTGTCACCACAGTTCAGTAGAATTGTTCCAAAAACATGCGACTATTTGCCGATTCTCGGTGTGACTTCATGCTGAAGCACCCGATTTATCGGTTGTTTTAGGCAGATTTCCGTTCTAATAAGTCTAAGTCTAACGGCGATATAAGGCAGACCTGCTGTTTATATTCGCAATGATTATTTATGCAAACGTAATTACCGCGTCACGGCTCCTCTCGTGATAAAATGAATTCACGGTTCACAATTTCCGCAGTGCACAATTTACAATAAACAACAGAGTATGTAATTATATCTAAAAGACGCACACTACTAGCCAGTCGGCAAGTCTCGAATCTCAAGGTCATACTTAAATCCTGCGCACAACCAACCAGCCAGCATTAGCGTTTTAATTGTACAGATAGTAGAAGTTATCGTCGCTAAAAGATGGTAACAAGTCACTCAGCTATTAGCGGGAATAACTGTATCTATTGGCAGGTATTTCACTTTAAACTATTTATTAAAAGTCTTGACAAATCAAGTATGATGATGAACTTACGCTCACGCATATGCTGAAGCTGAAGCATGGCGTCATTTTTGATGGAAGGGGTCTAATCATGCCGAATCGGCCCCCGACCTGTCCGATTTGCTGAAAGAAGTGCTCATTATGATCATGCCTATATCGATTAATAGAACAATTATAAAAAAAAGCATTATAGCTCATATCCCCCGCAGAACTCACAGCTCTGAAGGTACACAAAATAAAAAAGATCTAAAGTTCATTCGAAACGAACTATAATTTGTACTCAATTTTTTTCTACATTCTTTTTTTTTTCAATACCTGACTTTAAATGTTTCGTATCTATCGACTACACGTTAGGCCGAAATTCTAATCGAAGTATCACAGGGAACAAATATTGTTTTCAACATGCAGTCTCTTTCTTGTTAAGGGAGATTCTTTTGTCTGTGTTTGTTGGTTTCTGTTTTAGTTATATTTCGTCCAGTGATTATGCGTTCATTTTATTTAGCCATTTTTCATATTTTTCAGTTTTGTAGGCGTTTTGTTGTTTCGGTGTTTGTCTAGCAAGTGTTTGTAGGTTTAAGTTTTAGTTGCTGTGCGCGTATATGTTTGTAGTTTGTGTGTTTTGTTAATGAGTGAAATACCCAACCGATTTGTTATTTGATTAGTAATGTACATGTATGCGTTTGTTTGAATAATGAGTGAACTCTAATCCTTCACAGCTGTGAGTTCCATGGGGATATCAGTCTTTCCTAAACGGCAAAGCCGTTTTTTGTTTAGTTAGTTTGTTGGTTTTTCTCTTCCTTTTCTTTGTCATTGGGGTACGGTCTGTAATTTTCTGCCAAATTTTGTTACAAAATGTCCACGCTCCGTCCATGCTTCGTTCCATGTCTATTACTTGATGGCTACTTACGTTTGTAATCCTACTTTTATGGTTTTCATTGTTTAAAAGTGTCACTCAAAATTACTTGTCTATCACGACGTTCGAAGTTGAAGCATTGTTATGTATTGTTAACGCATTGTGTAAAAGTCGGAGTACAAGTATGGGAATAATTTAACATTTCATTGTTTAAAAACGTGGGCATAACTTAACGTCTTAACATTACCTACTGATATATCAGCTCTCTTGTAGAAATGCTATGATGTAGAAACTACAATACGAAAACTACCAAAATGTCCACTAAATTAAACATATTCTTTTATTAAATACATGTACGTAATTGTTTCTTGTTTAACAAGATCGAGGCCTAGTTTTATACAAATTCACTGGAATCAAACGTAGCCAAAAAAAGAAAAAGAAACTTACAAGTTAGGCATCGGGGAAACCGGCCACCAATATAGAGAGAAGTAGGAAATGGCCACATAGTGTAATGGATATATTTCTTTTTACGAAACGAACCGATATCGCTGTTGTTGAGTGTTGGGGAAATTTCTCCTTTCTTTGAAGGAGTCCATCGGAATCGAGCAAAAATACTTCTGCGAAAATAACAATGTCAAAGTACATCAATGAAAACAATATTTTAGATCGGTGATTGAAACCGCACGTGGTTTAAACACTGTAGGGTTACAAGTCAGATATTACCCTCTTTGTTCCAACATTGATTGGCGAATAAGTTGTTTTCGAAGCCGTTATCGGTTGCAAGAATAATCCCTCTCTCGGGCTACGCCCTCGGGAGTATTATAGCAACACTTCGAAAACAACTTATTCGCTAATCATTGTTGGAACAAGAGGCAATATCTATTACTTGTCTAGATTAGGCGTGTTTCAGCTCGATTCATAGTTGACTCATGTTAGGGTCTTTACATTGTTGCCGGCAGTGAAGGGGTTTAGGGGTTTAGCGGGTTTAGGGTTTTTTTTAGGGGGGGAGTTTTGTGCCGTTGGATGCAGGGGAATATATGACAATGTTGTAGTGAAATTTTTTTTTATTTGTCGGAAGGTTAACTCTGTGTAACTGTTGTATTTTTCTTAGTAAGGTGCGTATGACGATGGGTCACGGCTTCGAAATAAATTAAAAGAAAGGGGTTTACCTTCATAATCATAACCACCCAGTATGCATGGTAAACAATCTAGTAAAACAATTTGGAAACTATTCAACCATGTAGACGAAGTAAATAAGTCGTTCAATCGTGTTATCCACCCAATTTTGAAAAGGTGTCAAAATTATAGTCTTAGCACCCTACTGCAAGTTTAAAACAAGTCAAGAAAGACAACAAAGGCATTGTAGTGCGACAAAATGCCTAGAAATGAATGGAAAACTGCTTGTACTGTCTGGGAAATTAAAGCAATTCATTTAACAGAAGTACTTGTACGTCGAGGTGTACCACTGATTAGCACAACGTAAATCCATGTAACAGGCTTAAACCGGTAAACAGGCTCACATAGTGTGTTATATATAAATACATGCTTAAACTAAACGAAAGTTTAAAATCTGTAGTGTTTGTTTAATGGATTTCGTTGAATTAAGTTATATTAAGTTAGGTTACTTACGGCTTCTAGGTGTATGGACAAGAGCCAACAATAGTTGTAAATTTCTGGTTTCTGATTTTGCGTACAGCTAGCTACTTTTAGCTCTTTGTGTGTAGCGACATCTAGCGGATTTGCGCGTCCCTAGCTTTACAAGCGTTTATACAAAAGCAACATTCACGCGCGCATTGGTCGTATTGTCTCAGTTGTCACGTCGCGTTGTTGCTTCGCGTGTGCAAAAATGAGGCTTGAAAGCAAAATCTACTCCTCTATTAATCTCCTCCTCCTAGAGGATGATAATCTCCTTAATGAGTAAAATAAATTAAAATCTCAACGGTTGTGGTTCGTCTCCCTAAAATTTATAAACAAAAATATGATAGCCTTGTTCTGAATATTCTCGTGCACAAACGCCCTTGAAAGTACTAAAACGCTTTGCCCGCCGACCGTGCTAATAGTTTGTTGCCTATTAATGAGCAGTGAAACAGAATTCAGTTCGATGTTCCATGAAAATTTGTTGCTTCAACCTGACGGTGGTAAAAGCCAAGTATCGCTAATAAAAAAAAATATGCAATGAAGTTAATGATAAATTAATATCTTATTTTTTAGGAAAGTGCCCACCAGGTTGCACGGATTCGAGCAAGCCTTATAAAGAATGCATATATTGTCACACTAACTACGACTGTATGGTACAAGTCCCCGATTCTTCCTGCTGCGATGGTTGCTGTTCGTGTGACGGTAAGAATTCTTTGTTTGTTCATCTGCTGTTTTGAAATAGGCTACTGTACATTACTACGTTCAGTGTTAACTGTTAAAAATATTTTACCTAGATGAGGCAGACTTTATCAGCCACGATTTTTCATTCAGAATTTCCGAATTTCCGAATTTGGGTGGATTGAAATTTGTGTTTATGTTTATCATCACGCCTATATCATATTTGTTATCGTCACTTAGGGACCGCTCAGAATTTGTGAGGGGGTGGGAATGTTGGAAGTTTGTGGTGGAGCCCTTCCAAAATTTTTTAGTCCCCCCTAAACTCGCCCTAAAAAGTTTTTGGTCCCCCCTTTGAAGGGGCGGTTTTTTTTAGTAGCCCCCCCCTTCCGACAAAATCGGAGCATTAGTAGTTGATAACCGTTTCTGTTTACACATATCCATCCATTCCTGTGCACTGGAATACTGGTCTGAGGGCAGACTCAGAAATAATCCTGTGGTCGACTCCTGGTGTTAGCATCCCATCTTGTTCGATCAGAGAATTGGCTGTGCAATGCAACCAGTGCGAAAACACCGTTTTTATTTTTTGTTTAACGAGAATTAACCAAAATTGGTCATTCTGCTCGATTGACGGAGAGAGGGACAATTTAGCTGGAAAAATCCAACCGGAAAAGTCCGTTGTCACTTTTTAAACAATAAACCACATGTTTTACAACCACACGTTGCAGATATCTGAGAAAGGAACACGTACGCCTGACTGGCAAAATAATATGCTTTACAATCAAGAGATATTTTTAAATTAAATTACTAATGTTTATAGCGGGGTTCGGAGCGCAGCCCCGAAAGCTGAAGCAATTTTATTGATTCAGAAGAACTTTTTTAAATAATTCTGAAGAGCATTTTTAGGACAATTGCACTAAGTGAATTGTCAAAAAAAATAATGAAAATTATATGCCCCCCCTTTTAGAGCCAGTAAAAAATGTTGATCCCCCTTGAAGGGCAGCCAAAAAATGTGTAGCCCCCATCTTTTTATCCACCCCCCCCCCCCTGCTGAGAAATTCTAAGCGGTCCCTTAAAATTAGTTTGTAATTGGCAGAGCGGAGAGAAGGCTATATCACGGACATTGGGTTGCACTTTTGAAGTCTGGGTTGAGCCCAAACCAAAGTGCAGATTGCAATAAAATTTGCCACTTTGCCAGATATAGCCCCAAAAGTAATGCTGATATCGAATTTGCCATAAATTAATCAATTATAATCCACGAAATTACGATTTTTCGAATTCATCAATCTAACACTCGCCATTGTAAATTTGGAATTCTAAATAGTTAAGTAAATTCCGAGGAAGCATACACTGTGCTACTGGTAATCGAGTGAACTTTTAAAACACGCCAAAGTAAATCATCGTTGCTTCCTCACAGATGAAAATCTTTTTTTTACGCAGCTCAACGAAATTATAGCATTTGATTACAGCACT
>JAHWFP010106089.1:0-22511 GCA_023313725.1 Lithobius niger
GAAAAACATAATTTTTTTACGTTATTGTAGTGTGTTATGCCTGATGATAGAGGTTAAAAAACACAACCACTCACTATTATCTTTTACTAAAGGTATTTAAAGATATTCTATTTACCCTCAAACTAAAATTAAAGAAACTTGTATAGAGCGCCATAAACCTTGCTAATGTTTTTAATAGTTTTTGTGGACAATTGTTGCTTGTAGCAATCCCCCACTCCTCATTGACTTTAGAGTTAGTGCATTGAGTAGAAAGCAAGGTTTGGGATAATGGCCAAGTTGTAACCTTCCGCTAAATTTGGTACATTTTTAGGACATGTATGTAAGTTTGTTTCCTTAGTAGACAAAATATGATAAAGATAAGTTTTCAAGCTGCGAAGGGGGAGGAATTGAGACGTAATGGCACGTCGACAGGACGGTCATTAGTGACAACTTAGCTAAGTCTTATCTGTATTTATCCTTTACAAAGATCACTGTTTCCTGATAGGTTATGTGTATAAAATTACAAAATTCGCATTCATATAATACAGTTAAAATATGTAAACAAAAAATGTAAACAGTAAAATAACACTTGTACAATGAAAAGGAAACAAATGTACGTAACGAATTTATAACGTGATTAAAACTGTGAAACTTTAAGGATTAGAGGATTTAGGATTTAGAATTCATTTTTCATTGAGGCCTGAAATTCACTGAAATGCATCTGATATTGGGAGATGTTCTTCCTCTATTAACCCTCAGTCTTTGGTACACTTACAGCTACCCACTAAGATACCTGCAAAATGAACGTTGTTTGCACAGAGTTTTCTTTAAAAAAAATTAGTTTTACCAAACAAGTATACCAGTTTTTTGTTGTGTAATGGAGTGAGACTGTTCACTGACTGAAAAGTATGTGCTACTCATTAGGTATCAAAATCATGTGCTCCACAATACTTATGAAAAATTTAATAAAAGTTTGAGCCTCTTTAAAATATAACAAAATGTAGTGAACATTCAAATAGTTGTATACAACGCTCTACCTAAATTGTGTGACTTCTTCCAATACCGGTAAGCAGTCTGATTTGACAGCAACTTCGTTTGTTTGCTATTCACTATGTATCGTTAAATGTTAGTCGACTTGCATTAATCCAAGGGTGTGTGATGGAAGTACTTTTACTTTGTTTCAAATAAATTTCAAAACTGAAGGCTGAATTTTTCTTGAAGCATTCAAAATAGCACAGTTAAGTTTTTACTTGGACCTGTGAAATTCTTTTTTTAAACAGCTACTGTTTATTGTTTCAAGAAAGTCAAATCACCAACGCAACACTAACTTTAGTTTCAATTCACTAGTAATAACCTCTCGCACTTGTTTCATATTCACCCTATATCGTATAGCAAGCCTTTATTCTTCTTGGTTTCTCAAGCATTTTATTACATTTCCATTGAGGATGCAAATTATGCTTAACTCAGTAAGTCGTATTTCTTCAACTAGAAGATGACGACTATGCAAATCCTGTGCATTATACCATTTTTTGTCAGTTGGCAAGCAGGTAGGTTGAAAACATTCACTAGTATAGCATACATTGTGAAGACCTACATAGCTGAATATAACTGAAGGACTGCAGAATTCTAGAGCACGCACGTCCCTACACGAACTTCAAAACAGTGGCACCACCACTACAATTGGTTCCACTGATAACCTCTTGCCATTATAAAACTTTACAGATTATTAGAAAGTACGAAGTACAATGCAGGACATTTTCTAACAGTGCATTTTTGGCTTTTCTCACAAACTAAATCAGAATACCTTCGAATTTTGACAATGAAGTAAAGTTGTCCATTTGTTCGTTACATAAAACCTATGACCGCTGGACGTCAGCTTAATTGGTCATCTTTGAAAAATAAAACTAATAACTGATTTTTGACCGTTTTATTAATTGTTTTATTTTTAGAAGCACATCCAACGGGGGAAATAGCATGCAAAATACAACATAAATGTCTCCCCTTTAAGTTTATTTAGTTATTTCATTTATTTTTAAGTATTGATCCAGCATGTTTACAAAATCCGATAACAGGATCAAAAAGCGCATACGTCATTGCATTTGTGAAATGGCTGATTTCTAGCTTAAATATGTCATTAAAGGGTTCAAGTTGTGTCTGTTGCAAAATTCTGGTAAAGTTTGATGCCAAAGTCTATTTTTGCATTATTTTCTGAGGTGAGGGATCCCAAACTTTTTTTAATCGTAGCTGATTCTTATGGAATGCGGACACATATATTTTTTAGGAGATCAACGCAGTGAATTAGTTATAATTTAGTCTATATGAAATGTTCGGGCCAATGGATGTCCTGAAGTATTGTAATGTCGAAATTTAAAACTTTTTACACAGTTCTTCTCATGTAAAGTTGTATCGATTAATCCCAAATTTGTAACAGATATGCCTAACAAAGTTACGCTGGACTCTGTCAAGTTCATTTTTTAAATACTGTTGTGATGGACTCCAAACAACCGATGCATACATTATTATACTACAAACAATAGCATTAAATAGAAGGACAATGGTTTGAACATCAGTTACGAAAAAGAGGGATCTCTTCAGAAAACTGAGAATTTTGAAAATTCTACGAACAGTATTGGTCAACACCCAAATCGTTAACCAAAGAAACCCTTTTCAATTCCATTTGATCGTGTTACTATAGGAACGAAAGGTATCAACGTAGCATTTATGTATGTTTTGTACAACAACGAGTTGACTCTTTAATGGACGAGCCATTGTTGCAATAAAGCGACAGTGTTAGTGCATTGTTGCCGAATCATCGTCGAACATATTTGTACAACAGCGATTTGGATTTTTATGACCATACTTTTTTCGTTTTCATTGTTTAAAAGGCGCACGATATGTATAGGATATTACCCGTTTTCCGAGTGCTGAGAGCTAACAATGTCCAGGCGCGCAGCGTCGAGATATTGTTAGGTCTCAGCACGAGGAAGCGGGTGATATCCTATTTATTACCCGGTTTTTGCCTCTCAGTCCGACGATTGATGGCTGCGTTTGATTGCGCTTCGTGATTGTATGTTCTCGCGCTCGGTTATTATTGCAGGTGGAGCCATATTTCTTGTTCTTTTTTTTTGTTATTGCAAAACAAGTTATGGAGTTAGAGGATCTATTTGACTTATCGAGTAACCATGATGAAGACAATACGGAGAATATTGGCTTATCAGGTGAAGCAGCAGAAAATGCTGGTAACAAAGACAATGGTAGTAATAAAGAACAGTTAGGAGACATGTTTTTTGGTAGAACGAATAATTTTAATGGAGGTTGCGATGTTATTTTCAATTTTAAGTAGCCTATAAAATAATTTAATTAGCAAACTAGCATATTTAAAGTCTTCAAATGCATAATGAACTCGTTGATTTACTGTGGTTCATGACATTTAAATAAAAAATTCCTTCGTAACTTTTTTAAAATGCATGTATTGCCGGTCTATAATAATCATGAATGTATCCGCCATTTTGATGGAAGAGCAACAGCCTTTTTGATGCAAGAGACCGGACCGGCTGTCAGCACTGCAATGGCAGTTTCATTGTTGCACTCCTGCATCGTTACATTGTTAAAAGAGGACTGAGAGGCAAAAACCGGGTAATAAATTCCATATGTTTAGGTTTATTTACAGGACGTTAGCCTTCACAGGCCATCTGTCCTATCATATACACACATTATTCACATTACAGAGCACCTTACTATTACATTTCAAGTAGCCCCTACCCCTAGTACAACTGAGCCGCAGTAAAACGTCCCGTGGCCCCGCAATACGCTGCTACTGCCACCAACCTGGCACCACAATGTCTGTCTGCGACATGCGGGCTGATTCCCAGAAAGCCCATCATATCCCTACTCTAACTTGGGCGTAAGAACTGTCGACGTTCATTTGCAAACTGTGGGCAATGCAACAGAAAATGGTCTCGAGTCTCCAGCCCCAGGCCGCATCCATGCTCCTACTACTGCGTTGAGCGGCGAGTGATCCACCCACAAACGTGAAAGGACTACCGCTGCACGTCTTGGGAAAAAGTCCAGATCATGAGGCGTAGTTACCCCGGCCTCTATCACTCTCAAACCACTGTCTTCCCATCTCGCTCTTGCCGCCTGCTCGCTCCATTTAGATAGTTCCTTCGGACTCACTACAGCTTGAATTATTGTCTGGCAAGGCTGGTCCAGATAGCAACGTGACAGTTCATCTGCTACCTCGTTGCCTGCGATCCCTTCGTGTCCTGGAACCCAGCATACTGATACCTCTACTCCAAGAGCCTTGAGGGCATATAGTGTGACAAACACATCCGCTACCACAGGTGGACAGACACCACTACTTTGCACATGATGACGTAGGAGCAACAAGGCTGACTGTGAATCTGTAAAAACCACTATTTTTTGTGCCCTGACCTCAGTTACTAAGTGGAATGAAACTGCAATCGTCATAAGTTCTGCAATAAGAGCATTTCGTACGGCCTTTATTCCGAATGACCATGAGAGCTTAAGTGCTGGAAGCCAAACCTCAATCCCACCCCCTAAGAACCTGTTGTAGGATGCATCACAGAAGACTTGCATGGCGTCACTGTCACAGTGACATGGACTTCTTGGCCACTCTTGTTTCGACACAAACGACTTAGCACAAAAACAGCCTTCCAGGTCTACCATAATAGGAGGTGAAAAAGGCAGCCTTGCCACCTGAACTGCTAACTGAGTCCCACCAGCTTCCCGGAAGATACTTGTTGCAACACCTGCTGTACCCAGACGCCTAAGATACTTCTTCTGTAGGGTCAGATAGCCACTGAAAATTTGGTACAATGGGTCTGGGCCCCCCGTCCATATCTATGCAAGAAACAATTCAATAGGAGTGACCTAATTCAGTGGGAGAGTGGCATCACACCCGCCTTAATGTGGAGGGCTACCACAGGGGTCGAACGAGGACAACAAGTTACTATTCGCAGACATATATTCATTGCACTTTGGACCCTTTGAAGACAGTTCTTGGGAGCTCCACTGAAGAACGGCAGATGGAAGTCCACCACCGACTGCACGTAAGACATAAACACTGCCCGTAGCACTGACCTGCTTGCACTCCAGTCTGAGCCTGCCAGTCTAAGAAGAATCCGGGACCTGAACAGCACTAGATCCCTGACATTATCGGAGTCGGTTTTCGCTGAAAGTCTTTCGTCAAGCCATATTCCCAAATACCTCGCTCCAGACGTGCTAGTGACTTCCCTTCCTGCTATTACCACAGGTGCCTGTCGGGCTTGGTCCTTACAGAAAACTATCACTTGGGATTTACCTGACGTAAGCCTAAGGCCTCTTTCGCAAAGCCATTGTTCTATCCTCCCTGACATTACCAGTTCTATCCTCCGATTACCTCCTGCATCACCTCTTCCAGGACCCGCAGCAATGGTCCTACCAACCAAACTGCAACGTCATCTGCAAATGCAGCTATGTTTGCAAACGAAACGATTTGTACTAGCAAACTATTCAGCAGCACCACAAACAGGACTGGGCTTAAGCAGCTCCCCTGTGGTAGTCCCCTAGTGGTCTCACACTGACTGGAATGCAGATTGCCCATCCTGGTTCGGAAGTACCTTCTTGACAATATAGCGCGAAGAGCAGCAATCATTTGGCTTGAGGTACTCTGATCTCCCAGTGCACACCATACCGCTGGTAGACATACTCTATCGTACGCAGCCTGTATATCCAAAAATACTGCTAAAACCTTTGATCCTCTTACCCATGCCTCCCAGATACCAGTTTCAAGAAAAAGAACTGCATCTTGGGCACTCTACCCCTGTCGAAATCCAAATTGAGCTTGGTGTAATGCACGTCGCTGTTCCAAGTTCCTTACAAGTTTTGTTGCCAAAATTCGCTCGTAGAATTTGTAAACACAAGAAAGCAGGGCAATAGGCCTATAGTTTGTGATCACAAATTGTCCTTGCCCGCTTTAGCAATTGGGACTAATTCCGCCAGACTCCACAAGTGCGGTACCACTCCTCCTTCCCAAACGTAATTATACAGGGATAACAGATCCTCAATAGTGCCAGGCACAGCTTCACGGATGTCTTTATAGGTAACACGATCGATGCCTGGAGACCCATCTTTACAATGGACCAATGCAGTCCTCAATTCCCGCAAAGTTAGAGGCGAGATGTATTCCGCAGACAATGGTTGCAACACAACAGTCCAGTCCACGCGTGGTAATAGAGTATCATACACCGAACTAAAGCGAGAATTCATTGCCTCCACCATTGGAATCCCTTCTACAATACTACCGTCAGTCGGAGTGAGCCACCTGGGCCCCTGCCTCACATTAGATAGGGAAACCATTGCCCAAGCCACATCCTCTCTGGTGTTCCTGTTAAATCGGCTGCAGATACTCTTCCAGGCATACTTTTTTTGCAGATCTTAGTATCGCATTAGCTGCACGGGCTTTCTGCTCGTGAGTTTCATGAGTTTCCCAGCGCTCTTGCACCTTATGACGCCGGAACTTGCGGTATGCCTTCCTGCACTCTGCCACTGCGTGGCGACATTCCTCAGACCACCGCACAGGCTTTACCCTGGCTTGGGTGCTAGGTCTTGTCTTCCATGGACGTCGCGCCATTAATCTCGAGCACAGATTCTCATATTCCGAAAGAACAGTTTGAATCACTTGCTTGCTTGGTGGACTCCCTAAATCTTGGCTAATCGATCTCCTGATGTCAGTGCCGATACTGGGCCATGGTCACTCCCCTTTTATCGTCCAAGAATTGCACCGTGAGATTAGAAGCCAGACGCACAGAACAAAATACCAGGTCCAAGATAGATTCGTGAAACTGGTTCCCATACCACCTGTCGTAGGTTGGCACCAGGTTCAGGGGTCGTAGCAGGTTTTAGAGGGAGAAAAGTAGGAAATAAGGAATTTTATAAGTCATAAATAAGGAAAAATAAGGAATTCTTCACTAAAAAGTAGGTAAAAATTAGGAACCCCTCGGCATAATATCAGGCTTAATAACAGTAAATGTGATGAAAGCTTACTCAATTCAAGAGCATTCTTAAATCTAGGGAACCACAGCCAATTTAACAAAAATCTCATTAATGATTTGATCCCATGGCAGCAGCTGTAAAAAAGTAGCTCTTCAAGCTATACAGCGATGGCTGTATTTTTTTTTGGGGGGGGGGGGGGGGGGGGGGCAGGGAACCACTGCCCAACTAGTCTGCCATGGCCGTATTTGAGACAAGAATTTTTTAGTAGGCCTACACTTTTTTCTGAACATTCAAAAAGATTTGTAACTTGTTCTAAAAAAAGCCTACGCAACCTGCCAGCACAATATCGTAATAATCTCTACCGAGACATGAACTATATAAGCATTCTCTTCAGCAAAACTGAACCTCTAGTATTTTAACAGTATAGCCGGTGGGAAGGAAGGGGGGAGTGAAGGATGTAAAAAGGAGTAAAAAACAGAATATATCGCTACTACGCTATTTTTCATCCTCATCTCACATATGATGTTTAGTTTTTGCTCATAGCCTAACTCCAAAGTCATTTTAGAGAGTCTTGAAGGGTTGGGCCTAAGCTATAGGAAAGCTCGTTTTGGTTATCAGTAGCGTGCACAAGATGGGGGTACATATTAACAGTACGCAACTGTAGCTCATTAACTTTCCGAATATTTTCTCGTTGTTGACGCTGTACAAACTGGAAAAAAACAAATTTGTGACGAAACCATTCCATCTGGGCAGGTTCAGCAAGCCAACACACATGGTGACGTAATACAGAACACTTAAGGTTTTAATACTCATTCATTGTTTCGAGAAACGAAATTACAAACAGCTAGTACTAAATTTAAATAATGGAAACATAATAGTAGGCGAAGCACTTATCCAACAATTTATGCTTGGACGTTGACGGCACCCTTGTGAAAACGAGACCGTCGCGCAGGATAAGAAACCGGAAGTGATGCTTTCAACGCGCACGTGCAGAACGCCTCGTTACGTTGAAAACAAGTCAGGGACAGAGTATGACAATGAAATTATTGCGTTACGTATTGAACTCAAATATTATATGTTATTTTATTAATTTTCGCTTAAATTTAAACACAAAATAAGCATGGCTGAAAAAAGTAGGGAACTGTACATCTGAAAACAGAAAAAAAGTAGGAAAATAAGGAATTAGGAAAAAAATAGGAAATAAGGAAAAACTTGGAAATCTACGACCCCTGCTGGTTGTTCAACAAAACACAGCCGATGTCAAGGATGGAGTCTGCTAACACTCTCCCATTATGGTTCTGCCTAGTCCCAATACTCCAGTATGGATGGTGAGCATTGAAGTCTCCGCAAATGACAAAATCCACTGAGAAAGCCTTGTAAGCATACACACACACGATTCCAATCCAAATTCCTCTAGACAACACTTCCAAGTTCACGTGGTCAATACCGTCCACTACGGCTGCAAAGCGCTTACGGTAAGAAATATTTCCACGTTGGAGTAATAGGACTCCGCCCCAACCAGGTTCACCGTCCGCCCGTACTGACACCCAACCTGGAGCGACCCACTTAGTGTTGGCATTAGTTTAGTTTCCACACACACAAGAATGTCCACTTCATGACACAAACGCTCTATCTCTGCGGTTTTCCCATTCACTCCACGAGCATTCCAGCAACAGAGTTTAAAATCTAGAAATGCCGTTACCCTAGATCCAAGTATTGGCTATGCTTACTTCCTGACCACTGAGAAACTTCTATGCTACCTTGCGAACAAGACGCTTCCCCTACAACCTGTAACGACTTCACCTCCAAAGCCCCAAATCTGTTTGCGAGGTCCAAAGCTGGTAGTTTGGGAGCAGTTGGGGAAGGGAGATGCCGGGACTTACTCTTGCCGGGCATTCGACAAAAGGGAGGCTCTGCAGATACTCCAATGCTCGGGCCACCATTTTTAATTGGATCCAAGCTCACTGCCACCCCCAGAGGACCATTCCCGCCTGGGCCATCCACTCCATTCGTACCCGTGACTTCCTCTTGCAAACCCTCAAGTACCACTCCTGTCACCGAGTCAAAATCTTGGTCGTCAAGTCCCACATCAACATCTTCGACCTGGTCCCATGTCATAGCTTTGGTTAAATCAGCATACGTGCACTTGCCCTTGTGAAATGAACCACAAGCCTCGCAGCGCTTAGCAACACAGAATTTACGAATGTGCCCAACAGTGGAACAGCGGAGACACCTTGGTGGCCGGTTTGGAATGGTGATGAGCATGGACATCCCACTCCGTGACGATGCTATGTCTGGAATGTCAGATTTCGTCACTCTATCTTTCAAATTTAGAAGAACTCTCCAGACGTCTGAAAAAACAATGTGTTAGTCATTCTACCTTTGAACGTTCTCTAACCACCTTCTCTACAGTTCCAAACTTAGAAAAAGCAGCCCCTATTTCACAGTCATCCACAAAGTGAGGTACCCACATGACGTGGCACACTGTAATAGTGTTCACAGGGTCGATGACCTTACAAGCGCGCCCCCCAACTACCGTAATATAGGCTTGCAAAATCGTTGACTTCGTACCTGTATTTGCACAAACCACTTCATACGCATTGTTAATTCGTAAAGGGCCTAACGCGACTATGCTTTTCAAGTTAATCACTGGTGCTAAGGCCTCAGCAATATGTTCCCTTAGGTATGGTTTTCCTCTACTTGCACATAAAAACACCACTGTGTCCGCCATTTTGGCCGGATCCAATGTACCCTTATACAACTTCTGTAGCCAGTCCCACGTTGGTAAGTCCTCCACCGTCTCACCTCAAGTTGCAAGCTGCACAGTCTCAGTTTCAGCCTCGTTCTCTTCTTCTCTACACACGTCCTCTGCCACAGTATTTTCCGCCAAAGGCGATTTTTCTCGGCGCTAAGCTTCATGACCACTATAGCAAAACTATAGCACGAGTCTCTTATCAGAAAAAGCATTGTTTAAAAGTCGCACGAAATCAACTTATCACCAAAAGCATTGTTTAAAAGTCACACGATAACTACTTATCGTGCGACTTTTTAAAAATGTTTTGGCTGATAAGTTGATTTTGTGCGACTTTTGCAGAACCTGTCATGACACGACGTAGAGCGTTTAGTATTAAAACACTACCAGTATTCTATAGCTGAATTAATTCACAAGCACTCATTTGCGTAAATCGACAAACTTATGGTTTATTTGCACTTTTGCAGAACATGTAGTGGTGCTACCTCTAATTTACCTACTACAAAATAGCTCAGTCAATAATTCAAAAACGTTGGATCAGTTATTATCAAGGAAACATCAGTTGGTACTTGTTCATCAATTCCACCCGAACGAGCATTATGTTCCTGGGTTCAAGCCGAGTACACATTTACTGCCCAGAACGTAGAAAGATTAGTATTCACACTGACTAGAGGTTTGTAGCTGAATAGCACTTACTTGCCTAAATCCTTCTGGGTTACTTTTATTCAAAAGTTTGCCCTCAACTCGTTAGCTTTCCGACTTAGCCACAAGTCGTCATCATCTATAAAGAGTTCCAACACTCCCAAATCGGGTGATATACGATTGCCAGCCATCTTGGAAGCTTCGAAGTGCGAAACACAACAATGAACAAACACGTCTAATTAATAGTTAGGTAGCTAACGAGGATGCACGTAAACATTGTTTGGTAAAGTGACATTATTGCTTGGCGCCATCGAAAGAGAACGAAAGTATGGTCATAAGAAACTTATAGCCATACTTTTGCAACAATGTTCCTCCAATAAGTGATTTATCCTGCACCTTTTTTGCTAACAGGTTCCTCGGACTGAAAGAAACGTCCTTTTCTTTCAGTCCTCGAAACCAGTTAGCAAAAAGGCACACAATAAATCACTTATCGGCGGACCATTATTGCAAAAGAATGGTTATAACTATTACTTAGTAACCGAGCCAAATTTGTGATAGCATAACCAGCCATTGTTGGCAGGAATGTTCTTTGCTCCATCTCCGTTTTTAAAACTCAGTAACTGCAATAAATGCCTTATTTATTTATTTTAATCAGTCTTAAGTCTTTCCTTTGGGTCTTCCTTCAACTGTAATACACGTATTATTTTGAAAACATTGATACGTGAATATTGATATGCAAACATTGATAGCAGTGGTAGGCTAGATTTACTCATGTAAGTAAGAACCAAAGACCTTCGTTTTCTTATTTACGTAAGTAAGAACACCATGCCTTCGTTTGCTACGTCTAGAATTCTTTTATCTTATTTTAAAAACTAATAGTTGTTAGTTTAAAGTGAGAAATAGTTTAATAATACTTTAGAAACGATTTGGGATATGTAAATATGGACAGCGATTGTATTTTTACTACTTACGTAACAACCAAAGACCTTCAGTTTCTTACTTACGTAAGTAAGAAACCCACGCACGCCTCATGCCTAGCCGTGCTTCTTACTAGTGGTATGACACCGGTTTCATTGTTGCACTGCTGCACTGCTGCAACAATGGTCCAACAATGAAAGAGTTGTACAAATATGTTAGACGATGGCGTTCGGCAACAATGCAGTAATACTTTCGATTTATTGCGAAAGTCTTACCTTATTGTGGCCGAACGCCATCGTCTGCCTGATACTTGCTTCATATAAACAATTCTTTGGCAGGTGTTCATGGTAATAAGTTCTTTCACTTTCTCTTGAGTATTTTTGTTGTGTCATTTCTTTTCAGTGTATTAAAACAATAACTGACGGAAGCAGAGTTTAAAAGTTCGCAATTTTTTTACTTGGTACTAAACAACCGTTCGTCAGAATAAAAACAAACTAAAATAATATTTTCATCTGAGGATAGTAGCTGCTTGTTTTGAATTACCTCAAACCCAAAATTTTTGATTTGTATATACTCGTCCAACTGATTTAATTATTCATTATTTAAAGTTATCATTCGCTTAAAGAGCCCTGTTACTTCAATTGTATAGTACGACCAGACGGATAAGTAACCCAAAAATAGTAACTCATGGGCTTATTTTACACATTAAGAACTATTTGAACATAAAAAACACCATCAAAAACTGATTATTGCCTTGTAAATTCCAAACCGTTCATCATACTGAACATTATACCGTTATACTCAATGACCAATTTGGTTTCTTCCCAAATCGTTCAACAACCCTGCAATTGCTTTCTGCACTGGAGGATTGGACATCTAATGCTGATTGAGGGATTCCTACAGATATTGTTTTCGTTGATTTTGCGAAAGCTTTCGATTCGGTTGTTCATTCTAAATTAATAGCCAAACTTAAATATACTGGTTTTTCTGGCACTCTAATTACTTGGATTGAAGATTTTCTCCATAATAGTTCACACAAAGTTGTTGTTGGTCAGTCAGCATCGCGTTTTGTTATGATTGGGAGTGTTGTACCACGAGGATCGTTTCTAGGACCAACTCTGTTTGTCGTATATATTAACGATCTGACCAGTACATCTTCATGTCCATTACTTAAGTATGCTGATGATGTGGAAACTTATGGTAAAGCCAATACAGCACTTGAACATGAAAAAATAAATAATGTAATTGAAAATATTAGCAGCTGGTCATTAGCATGGCAACTACCAGTTGCTGCAGACAAATGTTCTCCATATAGGAAAAAAATCACTTTTTCCCTTACTCGTTATTAGATTCTAACATTGAATCAAGATCACAGGTTAAAAATCTGGGTGTTTGGCTTACTAATGATTTAAAGTTTTCTACCCACATATAATCTATTATTAAAACTGCAAATCAACGTTCAGCAATGATCAGACGTTGTTTTACTTCTGGAGATTCAAGAACCCTCATATGGGCATACAAGGTGTTTGTCCGTCCAATTCTAGAATACGCAAGTCCAGTGTGGTCGCCTTTTTTATTGAAGGACATAGAAGCAATTGAGCGAGTACAACGTAGATTTACAAAATCAATTGGTAGGCTTCACTCACTTAACTATCAGGAACGTTTGAAAACCTCGGGACTTGAGACGCTTGAATCAAGACGTCTTAAGGCTGATTTATTTTAACGTATTGTATCATTAGTGGAATTTTTGATGTTGATGATTCAAAGTTTTTTGAACTACGAGGCACATGCAAAACCAGGGGACATCGATTGAAATTAATTGCAAGGAGGGTTAACTCAGATTGTCGTAAAGTTTTCTTTTCCAATCGTGTGATGGGGCCTTGGAATAGCCTACCCAATGAGTTTATGAATGTACAGAATGCAAACCATTTTAGGAGCAAGATCCGGAATTATAGTTTGGCAGGATTCTTACGTTGTTTTAAGTGGTGAGGCGTATAGCACATAGCCGATTATTTTATTTTATTAAGTATAGGATTAGCATTGTTTTTTATAAATAAAACTTCGACATATAGTAATTTACTATGCAACTTTACTGTCAACATGAAAAATGTATTTTTAACTTTGTAAGTAGAATATTTTAATTTGGGAAAGGTTTTATTGGCAATTGCCCTTCCTCTGCCCGTTCGTTATGAACAAATTCATTATTATTATTATTATAAACCAAATACGAATACGAATAATATTCCAAAATGTTATGGCGTTTTTTCACCATCGAACAGTTTTTCATAAGTTTTAATATTTGGTGGAACTTCCATTTGGCTTTTTGTTCTATAATAGTTATATTATTAGCTTAGTAAGGTTCACACATAAGATGCAACAATGCTTTAAATGTTGAGCTGGTGAACTTTATTGCTTTTTAACTACTATTTTAGTTGTGTTGTTTTTACTGAAGGGAGCAAACCCCAAACCGGGTTAACTACGATTTTAGAGTAAAAATAAACAACAATTCCTAAACGCAATGTTGCCACAGCACAGCGGATATCTACCGTATTTACCCAGTCAGCAGCGCCTGGCGCTTATCAAATACAAGTCGAGAGCGCTTCTATCTGGACGTAAAAAACGTCTTACATACTTAATACCAGCTGCTGTTGGCCTTCAAAAACATTTATTATCTTGTAATCCAAGGTAAAATAAAAACTATTTTACCTTTTAGTACTATGCACTACCTTTATACTGGATACGTGCTGCCGTACATAATCAGCACTGCACGCTGCTCGTCCGTGACAAACGCCATTGCTATAGCGCACTCTAAAGCAGCTTATCAGTGACATGCTCCATGCACTTTTCTCTCATCATCATCATCTGTGCAGGAACAGGAAATCGGACAAGAGCGGAGTAAGCAATCAACAATGCGATCATGGAGGAAGAAACACGCGATGCTCAAACTCGATTGAAATTGGTGCTATTAATTAAAAGTTGATTTGAAATTATGATGTTAACATTTACAACAACTGAAATCTTGAAACGAGCTACAAGATTTCATGAATTATTACAAGATATGCATGGCGAAAAGTGGAAAAGTGGAAAAGTGAAAAATCGGTTTTCACGTGATTTGTATCACTGCTGCTGCTTAGTTCGGTAGGTGAACGTTTAGGCTTATAGAGAAATGGGTCTTTTTGATATAACGTGCCAAAAAACTCCCGTACAACTCGCAGGCCCGATTTGTTACTTATTTCTTCTTTTAATTTTGCGTATTTTATGTAGGCTTTTATAAATGGGGACAAAAATAATAAAAAGTGCCAACATTTCGTATGGGGGGCGCTTCTAACTGGGTAGGCGCTTCTAACTAGGTAAATACGGTATAACACCTTCCTTGCTCTCTATAACAGTAGTATGTAGGCCTAGTCAAAAGTCTCAATCAACGGTCCACAGTTTAACTATAACTCAAGTAGTTATTCTATACGGTTGTTCAGGGTCCAGTTGGCTGCATGAGCATAGTCGACCTGAGCATATCCGTTCAAATACATCATGCTGCTTACACCTAAACTCTTTGTAAATTCGGACACTGTAGCTGACTAAAACATCAATGCAAATGCAAAAAAATGTAATTCAGAGCACAATGATGGATTAACACCATAGTAACAGGAAGACCTCTACTGCAGAACGCCACTACATGCAGGCACATGGGTGGCCATCTGCTTCTATGCCCCAGCATACTGCAGCACGATTCTTACCACTAATGATGATGGCCTTTAATTCATATGACTGTTCCCCAATTCCATTTTATTTTACACGTTAGCATTTAGTTTAGTTGGTATACATCAGCAACTTAGCTTACGTTTAGTTCATGATTCTTTTTCACTTCCTATTACACATAGCTATTTTAAACCTTGTAGTTTAGAAGTAGGCAACGTGATGATCTGGAAATGATATGTTAAGGTCTGCAGTTTCATGTGTTTTAACGATCCCGAGTCAATGTATAAATCCAAGCTAGTAGATGCAAATCACTACTACGATGGAATGTGCTAAAAAACCATTGTATTCCATTGTTATCGACGCCCCACCCCCCAAACAGACCTACTACAGTACCGGGTCTGCCTTCAACGAAACCTACGAAAACTTTTTCGAAGTAGACAATACCTACCTAGGGACTGTGCTCATGAATGAAAAATTTTGTTTTTTTTTTACTGGTCAGTTGTACTGCCACACAGAGGCAGTCTGAAGCATTTATTCGTCTTCGGAAACTTTCCCCATGAGTTTATCGATGCTCGTAAAGTGTTTGTAGAGCTCGGACCATTCCGTAAACGAAAGTTGTAACAAAGTAACCACCGCCATTGTTTTAGGGTCGTATTCCACAAAGTGCACTTGCGTGTCGTCATTCGTAAATCGTACTCTGATTCTTTTCTCCTCTCCGACACGAAGCGTTTTCATTTTAAAATCCAACAAGAATTTCATTTTTTTCTGCTGTTGAGTTTGGACAGTTCCAACATTATTGCCACCATATGTTTTTCGTGCACAGTCAGCTCCATTGCTTGATTAACACTTCTCCGGCTATTTTGATGAACGGCTCAAAGACCTGTTTCGAAGTGGGATCCGTAACGCTTTTCCATAGACCCTCGTCCGTGCTTTCCCAACCTTTACAGGCAAACCTATTTTCTTCTTCGTCCTTGGACTGCAATTTCTCCCTCCACTGATTGAGTACAGATCTGTTGATCTTTTCACCCAATCGATATAGGTAGGTCCATTCCAACGAGTTAAGTCTCAACTCTGTGGTAAGCCCTGCCTGTTTGTTAAAAACGAGAGTCAGTCCGCTTTCAATCGTGACATTGAGGTATTTACACAGCATAAAATACCCGCTAGTGGCGTCCATGATGAGAATGTATCGTAGAGTTTGTTCTTTAATAAAAAATATGTATATATTTTATTCAACAAACATTATTACAAGCAACAAATCACAGAACCATTCGTTTCTTTTTCTCTCTTCGCTCTCGTTGAGCCATCCTTCTTTTTTCCCTGAACACTATTTTCTCCTCTTCAGTCATTCTCGCACACCGATCTTTTTCAGCAGCTTGTTTTTTTCTTTTTCTGGATAGGAGTTAGTGTGGCGTGCCTATCCCTATCTAACCGTCTTCGTTTATCCCTGGCTCTCTCCTTCCACTCTTCTGGATTTTGCACTTTCAACTGCCTACTCTCCCTCATCTGCAATTTCCTCATCTCGGCTTATCGAACCTCGATATTTTTAACTTCTTTTATCCTCTGTTCCACTTCATCTTCGTTCCACCGAGTTTCTGCCTCTTCATCACTGATTACACCGTCGGACATACCTGTCCATTCTCCGTCATCGGATAAACACTCCACGAGAAAATCATGATGATCCCCATCGTAGTCATCATCCACATGGTAAGAAATATATTTGATGCCACGATGTCCCATTGCAAAAGTTTCTACTTCGTTTGCAAGGAATCTCTTGTCGTCGTAGGCCGACAGTAGGGATTTATTCACCACTGTCGTGGCCAGCTGGTGATGACTGTCACTGGCGATCTTGTACCAACACCCTCTTTGTTCCTGATTAGAATGGAGTCGCCCTATAATTTTCGTGGCTTAAGTATTTCTCCACGGATCTCTTGGAAATTCCCTTCGCTTTTTTTGTTTCACTTTGGGAGGTCACGAGCGAATACATCTTGCTACTCAACCCCACAAACTCTTTTATCGGTACTCCCTTCGTGGCATCTTTCATCTTTCCCAACACTTGCTTGTTGACGTTGCAGAACAGTGGGTGTTGAGGATCGTAGTTGCTAGTGTCGAATCTACTCATGTTTTCAGCCATGTCCGTGTACACGTCCTCGGTTTCGATCAATAGGACAGCGAGTCCGTGTCTGTGAACAGCAGTCTTGCTCATCTCCATATTAGAGACGTATGTATCGATAGTGAAATTCGGAGAAGGAGTTTGGACAACTCTAGTATGGCGAACCCCGAGTAGGTGGGAAGATTGCACGTCACCTTGCATACTTTCTAGTTAATCTGAACCAGGTTTTCGTGCAATATCCGAAACGAATCGCATTGGGTTGGGTGGAATATTTGATGGCTCGCTTGCTGTTGGTGCATAGCTTGACTTTCTGTCTTTTCTGTTTCTGTTCAATCGTCTTCCCAAACACCGAATTAGGATACAACTTGTGAAATTCCCCTTCAGACACCGTCTTCGATACCTTTCGTTTTGCCGTATGGAAATCTATATATTGTTTCAAGTAGGGCTTCTGATTGAAACTCAGCACCCTCCTGACATGACGAACGACCAAGCCGTGTTCGAGGTAGAATTTTAGGTTACGGTAGTAAATTACGTACCACGTCTTCCTCAGTAGGTTTGCCACTAGCTTCACGACAGGTTTCACTGGTTTTCCTCGCAACAAAGATTTCGAATAGTTTGAAACTAATTCTTCTCTCATTTCAAATTTTTCAGGAGCAAGCGGGTAGTCGTTGTGGACCTCGTGAAGTTTGTTCGGGTAGTCCAGATCTACTTCCAGAATGTATCCTACCGACGACGTGTCTGCTATCTTAGTCACGTCGAAAGCTCAAATCTCATCTTTAGTCAAATACCTAAAGCCATTGTAAGGCAGCAGTTGGCTCGTGGCCCAGCCATACGTGCTATTGAGGTCCCAATCGATGATGTACTTGTTAGGTTTTGTTGAATCGTACCTTTCGGGAATGTACGGGTTGTTGGCCTTCGCGAACCTTCGACTAAAGAAGCTAACTCCACCCCGTATTCCTGACAAGATGAAGTTATGTTTGCTAGAGTGAGTAAATAGTTCCAGTTCGCCTGGGTCATTTTTAGAGCTGCCGCCCAGCTAAACCCTGGGGTGGAGACGTAATAGCACGTAAAATCATCGTACCGGAAGGTTTTTATGAATTAGACGAAATTATAAACATCATTTACAGAAAATTCAAAAAGAGCAAGCATTGGGTCGAGACTAATAACGTTTCCTATGTTCTATTAAATGGCAACGTAAACACTCTAAAGTGTGAACTAACTATTACTGACAGGAGGGTAGATTTTGACAGTATTTTGACAGGATAAGGTTGATTTTTCTGAAACGTCCAGTATCGGAAAGATTTTTGGTTTCGAAGCTAAGACTTACGAAGTTGGTAAATACATCGGACCAAACACTGTCAACATAATTAATATAAATAGCATACTGGTACATTGCGACTTGGTTTCGGGTTCTTACGTGAATGGATCATCGCAACCGACCTTTTATTCGTTCTTTCATACTGTCCCTCTCGCCTACAAGATTGTTCAGTCCCCCGCACAATTTGGTGTACCTACCTGTTAAGAAAAATATTATTCACTCTATGCGCGTGTGGCTGACAGATCAAGCCGATAGACCGCTTAATCTTCGAGGGGAAACTTTGACTATGAGGTTACATTTGCGAAAGAAGAAAGCTAAAAACAATTACTTAAATTTATGCTGCTTAAATTTATTAAACTGAAACTAACTGCCAATGGCCCACCGCCCTATGATCCGCCACAGCCCAAATTACCTGTAAAGGGAAATGAAACCTACCGATCGAGAAGGCGTCAATTCCTCAGTCCCGCTAACTTCGAATTCGTGGAGAGACTAATCCTCTCTCAGAATGGGAACGAACGAAAATTATCTAAACGTGACTGAGCCTTTTGTCGTTGACGAATCAGTAGTCGAATATAATAATTTTCACGAATATTCTCTGATAGTAGGGACGAACTTGAACCAGGTTAATTCGGAAATAAGAATCACGGTGCAAAATCAGGACCTTTTCACTCATCCTTACCAGAGTTACCTCCACGTTAAGGGATCTCTCCTTAAAAGCGCAGACTGCAGTTCTCATGCTACACCGATAAGATAACTGTGGTCAATAATGTCGTGGCTTTCCTTTTCTCTCACATACAGTATCAAATAGGCGACAAAACAGTAGATCAACTTAACTTTCCTGGGATCACAAGCACGATGAAAGGAATTGTTAGTTATGGACCTGATGACCAAGCCGAACTCGCCAACAGGGGTTGTTTTCTCGACAGCAACAACGCTTGGTCAGCAGATCCTGACAGTAATGCCATCTTCAAGCACAAGCGAGACCTTCTCTTCAGTTATTCTTCCAGAGGTAGTTTTACATTCGCTGTACCCTTGTCTCACATCCTCGGTTTCATGGAATATTATACCAAGATTTTATACGGCATTCGTCAAACACTCATTTTGATGCGATCTGCGGATAACAACGCCATATTAAGAGACACGGGGGTCGGCAAGATAGTTCTAGAGCACGTTAGCTGGTTTCTTCCTCACGTAACCCCCTGTGACGTACAGAAAAATAGGTTGTACAAGTTGATCGATTCTGGCACGAGCGTGCCATTAGCTTTTAGACATTGGCATTCCGATCAATTGGATCTGCCTACATCAACAACGGCCGCTTGGCGTCTTATTAGTACTAGTGCTACGGAACGACCTCATTGGATCATTGTGGGTTTTCAAACAGACAGAGAGAACAACCAAAAAAAAATACCCTGCCGTCTTTGTCCACTGTAGTTCACGTAACTTTAAAAGACGTTCACGTAACTTTAAATTCGGAACTTTATCCTTTTTTAGATCAAAATTCAAGTTTTAGCTAAGGCAACATTTCTCACGTCTATCAGATGATTGTTAACTCCAGACGACAGTACTATGGCTGAGGATTGCTGTCGTCTGGGCCCGCGCGTTCGAATTATCAACATTTAGCAAGAATTTTCCTTTAATTGTGATCGATGTAAGCAAATAAAACAAGCGGCTGAATTCGGCCATAATTGACATACAGAAAAAAATTAGATTTGGAGCTCAGGTACAGGCAAATACGAAAGCATGGGCGCTAATTATAAGCGATCGCATAATATACGTAAGATTAGACCGAAATAACGTTGAAGTTGCTGTGTGACTTAATGGAATCTATTTTTTTTCCTAAACTCGAGTCATGTATACAACCACCGGAGTGGCTATGAGTGCTAACCAAAAGAAACGCATGTTTACAGCAGATCAAGAAAGGAAAAACGGTACAACTTCGGCTTAGAAACTCTTAGTTGAACAGAGGCACCTAAAAATTACGAGTCACTCAAGCTCAACTCGGCAGAATCATAAGGCACGCAAGACGGGGAAAGGTTTACATCTGAAACTTTCTCATACACAACTGAAGAAGGGAGGAATTCTACCTGCGTTACTTTTACGGGCGTTGGCAGCACTGGGCTCATCCGCTGCATCGCCAGAATGCATCGCCGCTGCTGCAAAGAATAATTCTAGACAGTTACAAGAGCTTAAGAGACACAATGCAGTGATGGAAGCTCTGGCACTCAGAAAAGGAATGGGAATTAGAAAATCACCGTAAAAAAAAAGACGAAAAACTACCAACGGCAAAGCTCGTGGGAAAGGATTTTTTATGAAGCCGGGATATCTTTAAACAGACCTATGACAAATGTTGATTTGAACAGATACGCCAAGAAACTCGGGATTACCAATTTCAGAGGTACATTTACTAAAGACTTGCTTCCACAACGACGTTGGGCAAACGGAGAGTGTGAATAGTTAATTTGCAAGACTCAAGCGGAGGAGAAGGTACACATTGGGTTGCGTATTACAGTAAAGGCCCATCTTGTTCCTATTTCTTCGATTCGTTCGGTTTGAGTGCACCCTTAGAAGTCCAGAGATATCTCGGCAAACCTATAACGAATCAAGTGAGAGTACAAGAAGCACACGAGGTTCTGTGCGGTCAATATTGATTATTCGTTCTACGAGGATTGTCGGGAGGAGAGAATTTTTTTCAAGTTATTCACACGCTGAAAAAGAAGTCATGAAAGTCGATAAATTTGGAAATGTCAAGCGTCCCAGGTTACCCTCTCGTCTTCCGTCGCCCTCCATCGTTGTGGTGGAAAATTTCTTGAGTCGAGCGGGACCCAATCTGCCATTCGACGCAAAAAATATAAAAATTGAAAATGTAGGCCCTCCGACAAACGACACTGACGCCCTAACTCTGGGATATCTGAAAACAGACCTATGACTGAGTTTAGATTGGGACGGGAATCTGAGCATTATTGGAAAAAAACTTACGAATTTAAATAAACCCAAAATGACAGTGATGCCTCCACAAAGAGATACGTCGATCGTCTAGTTGATAAGAAGCTCAGAAATCAACCCTACAGACGCATCTACTCGATTCGAAACAATCTAGAAACTAGGGATAACGTGAAATGGCTGGCCGAGAACGGTTTGCAATTCTACGTGGTAAGTCAACCAGGTCGAATAGTCAAAACCATTCTCGTTGCGGCTAGGATAAATAACGCATTTCAAGTTTCTTTGTCTATAACTGGGAAAGCACCTGTTTCCTTACTCAAACAAGCGGGGGAAACAGCCAGAGTAGCAACGCATTTAGAAATTCAAACAGGGCAGATATTGACCGAAGCAAACGAAAATGTGGCACCGGCCGGGCATCACCTGCTAGAAATTCATTGCGAAGTGGAGGAAAAGAAAATGCACCCAACTTTACTTTTATTTTATTTTATTTATAAAGGCGACAATGGCCATACCCGCAGTTTATACAATGAGCCGCAGGGCAAATTTGATCGTTAATTCCGACTCCGATGAAGAAATTATAACTTTGAAATGTGGTTCTACTCAATCCACTCTGAACTCGAAAGAGTTTGCCAATATCTACAACCAGAGTGAACAGATAAATGCAGCAATGCACCGCCAGTGGAAGTCAAGCACGTCAGATGACAACAACGAAGATGCTCTCCTTGCTTCCGTGCACCACTTCCAAACTCTCATGGAGCTGTTTATCAGCGACGCTACTAAAACTGTTCTGATGCAGCAGTTTATTGCTCTTTTAGAAACCGCTCTGGATTCGAACTTAAATGCCTTCCAAGTCGGAGTTGCCAAAAGAATACGTATCAAACACAATGGGCATAAAACTCTGTTAATATTGTACTTTTATAATGACAGGAAAGTTACCCAGACCATAGTTCAACTGGACTATGTTGAATGGACGGAATTGTTGAAAAGTCTTACTGAGATTCGTGAAAACATCCACCAAAAACAGGATGACGACGCTCTCCGCGACGTCGAAAATTAAATAGCACTTGAATATTCCATACCGAAGGTGTAGTTCTGGTGACACTCTGTGTGTGTGTTTACTTTTGATAAGCACTTTGGTTGGTGGTGGAAGCCCTCAATAC
>JAHWFP010106091.1:0-41870 GCA_023313725.1 Lithobius niger
GACCGGTGAGGTAGGCACCAGTACCAGCTTCCGAAATCTGCATGTGATAAGATGTTTAGAAAAGTTGGGTTGGAGTACATACTCCTCGTGAACGTTGGGTGGATGGGGACGGGGGATACACTGGTGCACCCAAAAGTTTTGTTTAGGGAAGGAGGGAGGACGGACAAAAAAAATTGGAATTATGAATAGAGCCCCATGCTTCCCTCGGAGTAATGTAAAATAACTCCTTTTCACTCGTTTTTGTTCGTTTGAAACGTTTAAAACGCCAAATTGTAGAATTTTGTCTCTTGGTTTATTTGACTACGATACTTTTTTTTTCACAGATATACCTTTTAACTTCGGATCTCCCTCCTCCCCTGCAACTCCAACCCCTCCCCATCCTCTTCACAATGGCGTAGGGAGATGGGTTAGGTGTGTGTAGTCGTAATGCGTAGTGTGCGTAATTACGATAAGAAAACGATGTCAGGGTTTATTTTCTCCTTTTTTTTTTTTTACCAATTGTTCACACTTTTTTTTAAAACCAGTCATAGCCCCACTCACCCCAACTCCATAAGGTAGTTTTTATTACTACAGACTTCAGGCGAGTTTGCAACCTACAGTTAAAATCAAATTTATGGTTGCGGAGTTTGCCCTTGGCTACGCCACTAGAACCCCCCCCCCCCCCACCCCTTTTAGCGCTAGTTTGCCATGGGAGGGGACGGGGAGAATCCCAGGCGTTACAGTAGCAGCAGCAGTGAATGCATTAATGGGCTTTCACGCTGTACGGAATTGACATCTAACACAAATTACGATGTTGATTTTGCCACCTTTAACAAAGACTGCAAACATCGCTGATAAGAAGAAAAGATCCAAATCTGCATTATTTTAAATTATGAACATTTTAAAACCTTTTTGGCAACTTAACAATTGTACAACTTTGTTTTGCTCCTACAAAAGTATTTTCCACTTTCAGTGTGTCCGAGGAGTGTGTCTTTCCTTTACAAGCGCATTCTTTTTTTTATTTATTTATTTACTTTTATTTCTGTGTCGGCTGCTTTGTTCAACTAGTGCGATAATCGACGAAGAGCTTATACATAAGAGATGTTTTTAAAGTCAGCGGCTTGTGACTCGCTTGCAAGCGGAAACGCTGTCTGTTTGTTATTTCAATGGGAAAGCGTTGACTTTAAAAACATCCCTCATTTACTCCAAGTTTTCTTTCGTTTATGCGACTCCTTAGATATGCATACCTGTTGGCGCCCTCTCTGGACAACGAGCGACGAAATGTGAAAAATATGAAGATTCCTAAAGCTGTCAAACGATGGCGCAGTCAGAATTTCATTTCGTTTTGTTGATTTTCGCGTAGCTTTGTGAAAGGTGGCTGTGAGTCAGCCGGGGAGTACAGTTAGCTTGAGAGTGGTGCCCTCTACTTTTGAATTTTCCAACTAAAATACCGTTACGTTTTAGTGAAAGGTGCTCCGTTGACTGTTGGCTTTAGAGGTGACATTGAACCTGGCAAAAGCGTTGCGAAAACGTTCAAGTTCGTTTTAGTCGTTTCCACGGTAAAATTTATTAAACTTGTGGTTGTTGGCTAGCTAAAATGTGTAGGTGGACGTATTTTAACCGGGAGCGTTACAAATAGAAGGAATACTCACAATGGACAACACGGTAGGATTACGGAAACCGAGTAATTGTGCACCTTGCATTTAACCGGTCCACCGAGCGAGAGTGGCTGTAAATCGAATCTGCAGTGGGAGAGAGTGGTGATGGCCAAGCTGTGGCAGCCCCGTGTTTTCATCCCCGTTTGGTAACGCGTCTGGCTGAGAAATTCTGTGTTATTAGCCGGAAAAATAACTGCAATTTGGCTACAACGTACTGGATATTATAGTGCGCGGAGCCATGTGAGATATGGGGGGAGGGGTATCGTGAATTGGTGCGTGAGTGTGGCTTTTGTGAGGATTTTTAAAACCCCCACGATGCGTTTGCTGGCGGAAAGCGAAGATGCGGTTGCAGAAAGGAAAGCGAGGTTTCGGGGGAGCGTGTGTTTTGGCTGCGTTTGTTATTAATATTCGTGCTGCTAGTGAGGGGTGAAAAGATGCAGGAGCTTGTTGCCGTGCTGGTTGCAGACGTTTGATCGACGGCTGCGAATTAAAAAAAAGACAGGGCGGGCCGCGCCGTTTTGGTTTTCGATTTCGGATCACAAGTCCTCAAAAATCCGTCACACTGCGGTCGCAGCCGCGAATACGTCCGGCGGACCGGCGGCCCATCAGAGCCATGGATCACTCCGTAAAAGCCATGAATTCCCACCGAAAAGTGGCCTTCTCTCGGCTGCTAAATCGGCGGCGATTCGAAAACGACGAGTTGGAAAATCTCTACCAACGTTACAGCTTTAAACTGCAGCAAGGCTCCGTCGCCAGCGTCTTGGCTTTGGGATTTGTACTAACGGCCGTCTTAGCGTCCCTCAGTTTCGCCTACACTCAACGTCCCACCGTCGAAAATGTCTACCACGTATTCCATTGCCTCGTGTTTGTGGGATTATTCTCCTACATCAACTCGCGATTCATGCAGGATTCCCATGTGACGGCCGTATGTACTGCTATAATAGTGTTCTGCGTCTTGTTCAGCGTGGCTGCGTTCCCGTTCAACATGTCCATGCGCCAGTTTGGCCCCCTCTACGCGGCTGCCGACGGAGTTTGGCACATCGTATTCGTTATATTCTTGTCGTATTCCATGCTGCCCGTGCGACTATACGTCTCTGCCCTGCTTGGCGTTCTGCTTCCCATCGCTCACAGCGCTGTTGCTTTCTGCCTAACTGAAGCCTTTCGACCCCTCATTTGGCAACAGGTAAGAAGAACCCTTCTTTAATCTTGACCTCTGACCTTGCATTCTTGTATCACTGTAACTTGTCCATAGCCTTGTTTTTCTTAATAACATACCAGCGTGCATCATACTTTTTTTTTTTAAATCGGCTGCTGCAATGGCACCGAATAAGACAGTTGCAACAATAGTCCTACGTTGGAACAACATTCATACGTATTATACTACCCACTATGTGGTTTAGACCGTGTTTTACAACGTTGCCACTTCCGTAATCGTTCTTCCTTATTGGACCATGATTCCTATACCTTAAAATGAATATTCACCCAAAATTCGTATAAGAGAAGCCGCCAAGTAAACAAAAAGGATTGGTCTTTGAAGCTAGTGATACAATTTAACGAGAGACAGGCCGCCAAGGTTAATCCTATTAGCCAAGTTAATAAATCGCATCGACTAATGGTTCGAAAGTTAAATGAAAAATAGAACATTTCTAACTCGCGGTAGCAATCTTTCAGTTTTCATTTAACATCCAAAATATTATTCGGTGCGATTAACCTTTTAAAGTGGATTCGGATTAACATATAGATGGCCTTTGCCTGGTTGAATGATATCACTACCTTCAAAGGCTGACCCTTTTTGGAAACTTGGCGGCTTCTCGTGTAGGCCTACCAATTTTGGTTTTATGTGGATATCACAACTTTCATAGGAGTGTGAACGTGCAAAAGGTATCACCGTCTTATCTTCGTCTCTTAACATTTTTTTTTTTGACAATGTATAAATACATGTTGCAAAAACTAATTCGCGCAGGATGTGCAAATATAGTGAGAAGGTATGTCCTTTAAATTTGTACCCGCCATGCAGCAATACCCATTGCACGATGTTTGTCAAATGCTAAAGGTAAAAAAAACTTTTAGGCTAAATCTGTGTAGGCTACTATCAGCCACCAATAATGTTCGTGTCAAGCTCATAGACCTACGGTCGTTTTATTGGCTCCTGGTATCGCAGTTTGAGTTTCAGTCTCTATTGTTAGTCACCTTTTTGGCGAATAGGGATACAATTTAAGTTGCCAACTGCTGATTTTCTTTCGCCAAATGGCGAGTGGCGATCGGAGTTCTACGTGAGGATTGATCACGTTCTTGCAAAAAGTATAGAAGAAAGTGTAGTGTTGCTGCTGTACTCTCAGCAGCAACACATACAAATCGGTCGCTGAAGGTCCATTAATTAATTCGTACATGTCCGTGTCAAACCTTTCTTCCCTCAGGCTAATGGTAAATAAATGTTTTATCACAATGAGGAAAAAAAGTCTTTGTGTTTGTGCCGTAGTGAAATGGGCGTTTCCCTGTATACATAGAAGTAGAATTGTAGACTTTTCCATCTCAAGCAGCAAAGTCGAAATAAATGGTAAAAATATTACTAATTAAAAATTGCAGAAAATCTAAGGTTAGGAGCTATTTGATTTCACGTACGATAAATCCTCTCGAATCGTCATTTTGTAAGTAGGCCTGGGGCGCTTTTACACAATGACTCGCCCTTGTATTCTCACAGCTAGAAGATATAGAAATCATCTGAAATTCCAACTTGGCGGCAGTTTCATCTCTGCCGGCTCACAACGAAAACCGACAAAAATCCGAGTTCAGAAGCGACTAAGAAAATTGTTCAAGTTCGTCAGGAGGAATTATTTATCGGGAGGAAAATATGACTGGCGATTCGTTGCCTAAACGCGCCCTTATTCTCCTGGAGGGCTAAATTCAAGTTACTATACTGCTGATTTCCATTCACCAAATTGATTCAGTTGAATTTTAGCCCTAGAAGCCAAAAAGCCAACACTCGAATAGCGTTATGGAGGCTTAGATTTATAAGTACTACACAATCTACAACAAGAAAGCGGTGTAAATTATACAATGTTGCAAATGCTTAGAATAGAAAAACAATGTATTGGCTGCATAGGCAGTAGAAATTAAGAAACGACGAGTGCTTTCAGAGATCAACAGGCTATAAGTGGCGACATTCGAGAGGGTTATTGACCATGAGACAATAGTCGACCAGGTTTCCTGATGATAAAACTTGAAGAAACTGCGGAAAAGTTATACACATCTTCGCCTTTTGACCCCCTCCCCCCGCACCTTCCCCATTCAGGGAAAAGGACAGTTTAGTAAAAAAAAGGCCTTCAAAGGCCTTCAGAAAAAGGCAATAGTCCATAATTTTTCCTTCTTTACGGAATGTTAGAAGACAATTTGTAACTGACCAAACGAGAAATGTTTTTGCTAAACATTCTACATTAAAAACATTTTGTAAATTTCTATTAAACAATTATTCGTCCATGATTAGTATTCGGTCGAATACCGAATATTGGCCGAGTATCAGTACAGGGTGGTCCACAAAAAACACTGACGACCCAACATTTAGTACCCTTCAGAACCAGGATAAGACAGAATACAAAGCTAAAGAAACTGGAAGATTCTGGCCTCTCCTGGTTTTGAGAGGTGCTAACTAGAAAAGTTGGACTTAAAAAATCTTGGGTCGTCAGTTTTTAGTGGATCACTCTGTATTTGGCCGAGTGTTGAATAATTAGTTAATTACCGAATGTTCCATGTATCCCATAATCCCTACTAGCCTACATGGTGTTTAAAATCCAATACCATTGTGGTCAGAGGTCGACCACACATTAAACATGTAGGCCTATCTCTCTGGACGGAAGCTAAAAATGCACCCCCTTGAACTGAAGGGGTTTCCTTGCACCTCTAAAACCCTCCTGGACGCACTACTGCATTTTCGCATCTGAGTGAGATTTTGTAAAGGAATGTTAGGCAAATTAAGTGATGTAGTCATGGTTGAGCGAATGGCCACCGATATCTTCATCGGTAACATCTGAAGAAGTCGCCTGGTAATAAGAGTTCCTGCCAGACTGCCATACCAGTAAGCTTCTTGATCAGCTATGGGATCTATTCCGGACAAGCTTTCATCTCCTACAGTGATCAGAGGTTTCTCAGTTCGAATCCCAGGGTTTGCCCCTTCCCTTACTTTGAAAATTTCCAGTTAGGTTCAAATAAGCCGCTTCATGTATACGAGTATTAGTTTGCTTCAGATGATAAGGCTCAAAGAAAAAGAAATTAATTAAACAAAAACAAACTTGACCTATATTAACATGTCAGGGAGAGTATTGCTAGTGTACCCAATCGCCGCAAGAGAGCGCCTGCAGTGTTCCATTTGTAAGTTTTTTATCACTACGTTTCCTAGGGAATCGCATAGTTTCGCCTTCCTAGGTAGGCCTACCTGAAGTTTGCTTACTAAATATTCGTTAATACAATTCATGCCACTAACGACTCAGATCTAACGGGCACCACCCACAATAGCGTGTCAACTGTATTTCCTGTAGCGTGTGGGTTAAAGTAGTCCACATATTAATATAATTGGATATTAATAATTCATCCATTTATCTCATCCAGGTGTTCGTTGGGCTAGATACAGGCTGTTGTATGCGTAATTATCTAATTCATTCCAGCACTAGCCTACATGACAATCTCCCAAAAACTAAACTTATTACGGATTCCCGCCAAGCTTTTAGGCCGTTTGAAGTCGTATTTCCAAGCTCTTTCAACAAGTTAAAAGGACATAAATCCTTCCGGTATATCGTGCGACCCGTTGCGACTAGCGTTTGCAACATTTACACATGAGTTAATGTCGCCAAATCACCTCTCACGCAAGAAAAAAACAAGAAAATAAATGTGTTGGTAACATTTATACGTTTGAACTAATGTCGCAAAACTGAATCATGCAGGAAAGGCAACAGGGATTTATGTCCCTTTAACTTTTTAAGTCTTTTAATCGGTCGGATTAACTTGGCAAAAGAACTTGATGGGAAACGTTAACAAGTTTTATTTGGGGGGGGGGGGATAACTTCTTTTTACCAGTTTTGGTCCAAATTAGTAAGATCCAATTTTCGAAGAAGTTATGAGACGAACACCCGAAAATCTACCTTTATGGTCCCATTAGTGGGTGTTTTAGCTTCGTCGTGAAGTCCACCGAACGCGCATTATTTAGCAGTGGGAAAAGCAACAATTAGGCTATTCATTCATGTTGTTCTTGTCGTGCTGCGTATTTACGACGTCATGTTCATTGTTGTAAGCAAAACTATGCTGCTCATTGTTGGATTTCTCCCGCTAAATTGTGGTTATGTATGTTGGGTTCATGAAAAGTCTGTGTATTTTAAGCTTCTGTATGGGGCGTATGGCATTGGGCCACGGCACCTGCGAATAAATTCCAGTTCTAAATTGTCCCTCTCTCATCGTGGATTCGTCGTAGGGCAGATAACACATTTGCGTTCGTGCTCCCCACAATAAAACAACGTAAGTAAGATCTCAAATACGGCGGATGAAAACCAGAGTTGGACTAGGTAACTTTTACTTTGACCTGGTTATCCGAATTAACCTGATGACCTGTCTGGACCAGGTCAAACCTTTATTTACCCGATGACCCAGTCGGTTGGATCTGGATTGACCCAGTGATCTTAAGGGGGGGGGGGGGGGGGGTAAAACATCTGAAAATACTGTCTGAGAAAAATCAGCTACCCGGCCCCCTCCCGCCAAGCCCTGTAAGCCAACTCTTTTTCAGCATTTCTCTTGCCTTTAAAACCGCCCATTTAGCGAAAATTTTTATTAACTGCAACATACGATACGATCCGATACCGATATTTTCCCCTCACTCTGATCCGACACCGATAACGATTAAAAAAAAAGTTAACAGGTCAAAAAGTCAAACTTATTGGTACGTCCAACCATAAAAAAAACCAAGTCCCCACTGCAGAAAGGCCTAATTGCAAAAAGCCGACAATACGCATGCGTTAAATTCACTGAGCCGCGGTCCAGATGACTTCATGGGATACGAGCGGTGCTATGCAGAAAGGTTTCTCTCAAGCTAGGCAGAATAGCCAGTGCGCAAGGAAGATGGTCGTATCGGAAAAATATCTGTAAATAAACACCGATACAGATCCAATACCGATGCACGAAAAATACCGATACCGTTTTTAATATCTGTCTATCCCTACTAAACCGTATTCTCTCGCCAGTGGTGTAAATATCAAACCTTACTGCCCTGCTTGATTGCAAGGCCCGTTTTCACCAACTGTCACAAAGTCACAAATTAACTATGCAGTGTGCTATATGTTCTTCATAGGCTACGACCAATGCTTGGAAATATTAAAAAAAAAAAAAAATACTGTTATCACTATAAGCTAAAAAGAAACAAATTTATCAAGTGCTACTAAGGCTGGTTCTACTTTGTTTATTATATATTTTTTATTATTATTGGGTGTATATACCAAAGGAACGACAAAAATTTTACATAGAATGAGTGGTAATCACTTTCGGTACTTCCAGCCGAAAAAAATTCAACTTTAGTCTGTGGCTTAGTTGGGGGTCAGTGGGCCTCCGAGTCAGTTCAGTTCACTAGGTCAGGCAAGGTCGCCAAATCTAATCCGAAATTCCAAGTCACCGGGTCTGACCCGAAATTCCGGGTTTGGTGCTCAGAACCGGTGACCCGACATAAAACTAGACCCGAATGACCATGTGACCCGGTGACACAATCCAACTCCGATGCAAATACTTCTCGAGCCCATTTGGCTTTCCGTCCTGTTCTAAAGATCCCACTTTAGACTTGTGCTTCCTAAAAACAAACAGCAAAAGATCCTTGCCTTAGCAATCCCTTGGCATTTTCGGGACGAGAAGGACCCTGTGGTTTGTCGTGCTTGTGTCGATTGTGGTATGTCATAGATCCTGGGTTTTCTGCTTGGATTTCTCCAGAAATTGTTAGTCTGCGAGCAGTTGTAAAAAAGCGTGCACATTTTGCCAACTTTGATTTTTCAATTGGGAGTTGTTGTTTACATCCCAGGGAATTGTTTTCCACATGTTGCCACTTTGGTAATACGCATTTAATGTATTAGGTATTAAAGATGGCGGCCAAAATGGCACCCAATTTTGCAATTTGGCCGATTATGCAAGAACCGTTAGTGATACACAAAAACGGTTGTGATAAAAGTTGTTCAGTAATGTAATCTACAATGTCGTTCCCATACATTTTTTTCATATCGTTATAGTTTTCGAGAAAAATGGATTTTAGGCCATTTTATGGCTAATTTAATGCTAACAGACATCTCAATTTGTCAACTTATAACTTACATCTGCTGCTGCATCGTTTCTAATTCAGCTGTATGGCTCCACTTTGACTCATTCGAAAGGTGGGAGTGTCTCCTTTGCAACAAGCCGTTGAAAGGGTCTACGACTGTTAGGAACCGAGTTACGCCCGTTTTACTAGGGGCTGGTAGGAGTGGTAGCCTATTAATCACCATTGGATTTTTCGCTCATTTTCAACTTTCAACTGTTATTGTGACGTGTCTAATCTAGGTAGATGACTCCAACTAGAGTCATTCAAAAGGTAGGAATTTCATATCTTCTTTGTAACAAGGGTCGTTGAAAGGGTCTACGACTGCTACGAACCGACCTACGGCCGTTTTACTAGAGGCTGGTATTACAGTCACCGTTGGATTTTTTGCTTATTTTCAACTTTCAACTTCTATTGTAACATGTCTTATTTAGGTAGATGACTCCAATTGGATCATTAAAAGGTGGGAGTGTATTATTTGCGACAAGGGTCGTTGAAAGGGTCTACGACTGTTAGGAATGAGCTATGCCCGTTTTGCTAGGGTTGGTATTACAGTCACCGAGCTGGATTTTTAGCTTATTTTCAACTTTCAACTTCTTTTGTGATGTGTCTAATCTAGGTAGATGATTCCAATTAGATTCATTCGAAAGGTGGGAGTGTATTATTTGCGACAAGGGTCGTTGAAAGGGTCTACGACTGTTAGGAATGAGCTATGCCCGTTTTGCTAGGGGCTGGTATTACAGTCACCGAGCTGGATTTTTTGCTCATTTTCAACTTTGAACTTTTATTGTGACGTGTCTAATGTAGTTAGATGACTCCAATTAGATTCATTCCAAAGGTGGGAGTGTCTTATTTGCAACAAGGGTCGTTGAAAGGGTCTAAGACTGTTAGGAATCGACTTTTACTTTCTAAGTTGCATGCAATTGGCGCGGACGGGCTTACCTTAAGCTGTAAAGTGCTATCTTTCTGGTAGAAAACAATGTGTTCGTGTTAAAAGTCAACATATCCTTTTCCCAGTATTCAATTTGGTGTTCCACAGGGCTCTATTCTGGGCCGTTTATTGTTTGCTGTTTTTATTAACGACTTCCCTAGCCACATTGTTAATTCCAGCCATCACATGTTCGCTGATGACGCCCAGTTAGGTAAGTCATTCTTCCCACTTGATGATAACTCTCGTGCCGAACTTGAACGTGATCTTTCTAATGTCCATAATTGGTCTATGGCTAATGGAATGGCACTTAATGGCACAATAATGGAATGGCACGCTAATAAGTGCTAGCACATCATTGTTGGATCACAGCAGCGTTTTCAAAAATATCCTATTTACGATCTCAATCATTATAATACTATTTCTGTTAATAATACTACGCTTAAAACTTGCAGTTCTACTAGAAACCTCGGTGTCATCTTCGATCAGTACCTAACTTGGGAGTCGCATATTCATACACAATGTCGTGCTGCCATGCAAAGGATTAGATTTCTTTCTAAGTTTTCTAAGTTTTTAAGTTTTTCTAAGTTTCTTTCTAACATTTTCTGTGCATTAGGACCAAAGTTAAACTTTCCTCTGCCTTAGTTATTCCATTGTTGGATTGCTATGTGATACAGTTTATTTTGACGCCACCAAATCCTCCCTCAATCAGGCTCTAGAGGATCCAAAATGCGTGTATACGTTTCATTTTTAATCTTAAAAAGTTCGACGGTGTTAAAAACTATCAATTGGTTCCCTATGGCTCAGAGGCGTTCTTTGCATTTCTCTCACAATTGCGTACAAGTCTCTGCATTACAAAGAACCATTTTTTTGTTACCTTATTTAATTCTGCACTGGCTGATCACAGTTATCCAACAAGATTTAGTCATGGCCGCCCCTTCACTCCCCCTCACTGTCGCACTACTAAATACCAAACGTCGGTTCCTAACAGCCGTTGACCCTTTCAAACACCCTTATAGCAAAGAGGACATTCTCACCTTTCGAATGAATCTGATTGGTGTCATCTACCTAAATTAGGCACGTCACAATAGAAGTTGAAAATTGAAAATGAGCGAAAAAATCCAACGGTGACTCTGATACCAGCCCATATGGTAAAACGGGTGTAGCTCGGTTCTTAACAGTCGTCGACCCTTTCAACGACCCTTGTTGCAAAGAAGATACACCCACCTTTCGAATGAGCCTAATTATAGCCATCCACCAGAATTGGAAACGATGCAGCAGCAGCTGAAAGTTCTAAGTTGACAAATTGAGACGTCTGTTGGCATTAAATTAGCCAAAAAATGGACTAAAATCCATTTTTCTCGAAAACCATAAGAGATATGAAAAAAATGTATGGGAAAGACATTTTAGAATATATTATTGCAAACAACTTTTATCTCAACCGTTTTTGCGTATCAGTAACGGTTTTTGCATAATCGGCCAAATGGCAAAATTCGCCATTTTGGCCGCCATCTTTAATGTCTAATATAATAAATACGTATTGCCAAGGTGGCAACATGTGGAAAACTATTCCTTGGGATGTAAACAACAGCTCCCAAATGAAAAATCAAAGTTGGCAAAGTGTGCACAGTAGCCCTAAATTTCCTACAACTGCTCCCTAACTATGTTCCTCGCATCGTCAGTGGGGCAGATAACTGGGTTGGGGTTCGGCCCCTTTAAATAAAAACAACAACAAAAGATCCTGGGTTTCTGCTTGGATTTCTCCAGAAATTGCTCCACGCATCGTCAGTGGGGCAGATAACTGGGTTTGGGTTCGGCGCCTTTAAATAAAAACACAAAAAGATCCTGGGTTTTCTGCTTTCTGCAGCTATATTCCCCCCTCTCATTTCATCGTCGGGGGGGGGGGGCAGATAACCCAGTATGGATTTGTGCTCCCTAAAAGCAAAAACGGAGACAAAATGCAACAATTTTGCTTTTGGGATTTCAGGGTTTTGTTTGTTATTTGTTACTTGTTATAGTGTTTTAAAGGCATGTGATCCACTAGACTAGGGTCTTGCTCTGAAATAAACAACAATAACAAAATTATGCTGTTGTCTTGGTGCTTATGTCGATTGTGGCATATTACAGATCTTGGGTTTTCCCGCTTGGATATCTCCAGCCAAATTGTCCCTCTTGTCGTCTACCACTCTCAATAAAAACTCAAACCATCTCAAATGCTGTAGTATCTGCTCTTGAATAGTAGTAAGATTGATTGGTAACTATGACTTTATGTTTTCCCTAATCTCCAAACCAGCAAAAAGCACGTCCCACAGGTAAACTACATAGTTAGCTGCAAAACGTCAGCTTTATGCAATACGTGGAAGAATTTATTTTCGTGAAATTAACTAGTTACTGGCTTAGTAATTAGGCAAATGTCAACAAGAAAACCATAAACAGTGTCGCTAATAGTGGCTTATTTGTCAGACGATCCAAGTCTCCCGATCAAACGAAGTTCCAGTCATTTCTGTCACTTTGTTAATTTTCCTCAGTTATCTAAAAACAGCCAAATTTCCTTAGCGGTAAATGACACAAGTGTGTAGTAGTCGTCACATATAAATTTATCTGGGTAAGGCTAAATGTTGTCGTGAATCCTAGTGGCAACACACATGTCTTCAAAACATAATTTCGTGCGAATTATCAAACAAGTATTCACGGCTGTTCACCTCAAGCGACATGAAGATTAAGGTAGCCTATATTGGTACGCCCATTGTGTAAGTATGCTTGCCAGGTCTGGTCCCCTTACCTCTTTCATGGCATAGACCACATGGAGTCAGTCCAGTAGAGATTTACTAAAACCGTGCCAGGTCTTCCATACCTTCCTTACACTTTGTGTCTAAAGAAGGCCCACCTTGACTTGCTGGAGCTGAGTCGCTCGAAGGCAGATTTCTCCTGTCAACGAACACGCACACTCGAGACCCGTGTTTGGCTGGCCAAACCCCCTGCCTGGTGGGAAATTCGCAGATCCGTCTTCGCGGCGAGGTTGGTCGATCATTGGAACTCTACCGGAAATAGTGGTGTAGACTCCCTCTGTGAACTCTCTGACGGCTTCTTGAAGGTTTCACCAAAGGCACTTCCGTACCTCCCGCGATGGGTGGCTCAGGTAAAATGGGTAGTAAATAAATTAGTTTTTTTTTTTTAAATCATTTTTATTATCTTCAGCATAGGACGGCCGGGATAAGTGGCATCTCAGCCCTGTCGTTACCTAAACACTTTTATTTTGGTGCTTCGTATTATCATGTTGAGCAGGCTTTATATTTCGTTAATGATAAATCACTCGATCTTGTCTTTACTAGCACAGGTACTATGAAATGTTAGTAGTGTTTTAGTTTTCTGAAATGAAACGGTTTAATAAATACGGATGAAAACCTATTTACGTTGCCCTTTGGACTTAAATGTCAGACTGCCTGATCAGGTAGTCGAACTCACGACAGTTGAAACCTAAGGCTGGAGTCCTACCGCTCAGCCATACTGATACGGCCAAACGGAAATATCCATAGGCAGCATTTAACACGAACACATAATCATACGTGGGTTTGCATCCGTATTTATTTAACACTTACCGAGCCCATTTGGCTTTCTGTCCTGTTTATAAATGGAAACGTACTCATGTCTGACAGTACGGTCGGTCTCACTGCTTTGGTGTCAGTCACCTGAACAAACAACGTGTCCCGTGTGTGTAGTGCTTCGTCTTAACGGTTAGATGGTACTGAAATTATACAAAGTCACAACAGTCGCTTCTCTTAAATTTAACGAAATGTGTTTGTTTATGACGAAACGGATTTTTCTTATAAATACCTATGACTTATATTAGCTTCCCAATCGAAGAATTCCGTAAAGGTAGCCGCACTGCTGCTACACGGACGTCAGTCAGTCATTAAGAGATTGGCTTCAGTTTTCTCCCAGGTTAAATTATCATCGATCTCAACCTTTGCTTGCCATTACCTAATTTGATCTCGACATTTTTGGTCGAGTTTGGAAGATCTGATCTTCGATTCGTGAGATCTTGATGCTGAGTGGTCTACGTCTTAACTGGGTTTCGATGGTTAGCTGTGAGTGATTTGGGACAGGACAGGACCCCCACAAGGGTGGGTGCATTAGGATCAGTAACCGACCGGGGAGTAACCGAGATTGTCGTCGGGGAACAGCCGTGGACTGAGTCCACACGACGACATAATATTCGTAAAAACTTGCGGAGGAAACGCTCAAAATAGAGTTTGCCGTTTTGCTTCAGTAGTCCTCATCACCTCCATGTTTAAGAGCTGTCGTACTTAATGCAGAAACGTTAACTAAATATGTACAAAACAAAAGTTGTTAAAGATTCTAGTTAAGTTTTCGTCATTTGAATTCGTGATACCAATGAGCTGAGCGAAAATCGTGTACAGTAAGTGACTAAACTGAAAATAGATTTGATGCGTTAGACCGTCAACGCCATGATTTGTCAGGCATCTTAGTTATGAGGCACGTTTGGGATGCCAATATCTTACCAGTTAGTTCTAAAAGGAGAAGGCCCGATTTTAAAAGCCCAACGCACAACACGAATGACGGCCAACTGTGTGTTCTTGCTATGGTTATATATTTTTCAAACCTAAATTATTCAGTGTTAGTTAACGTTAATTTAATAATATTAAAAAAAAATTTAATTCATTTGTTAATTTAATTTGTAAATAAAATGTGTAAAAAAAAAACTGAATTTTGGTCACAATTAGGTTTTTACGACCTCTCATGCTAAAGAATGTTTACGAAAAACAACCGACATTTGCTTAACAATGAGGTGCAAACGTGTCTTGGAAAACCCAAAATAGGTCCTCAAATAGCGTAAATGCTTCAGCTTCCGGAACTCCGCCCCGGACCCCGCTGGGGAGCTTACAGCACTCCCCCACACCCCCTGGCTGGTGTCGGCGGGCCCCTGCTAAACTAGTACAAATATAAACAAAAAATGTTCGTTTTCTTTGCCCCCCCCTTATCAGGAATTGGCTGGCGCCACTACTGATTAGGATCCAAGGTACCAGGGCTCAGCAACTTAAAGGAGGGATTGAGGATGACCGATGCAACATTTCTGCAGCAACACTTCACATATTAGGGACAACTGATAATGAAATAAATGGGTTGAGCTCAATTTTTATTGCATTTGTGTGGCCTGACTCCCATTTAGGACATGAAGTTTGCACCAACACTGAAAAATTAGTTGGTTACGCCTTAAATTACAGATGCAATAGTGAAAACTTTGTTTCTACCGAGTACCGTCCATTATGTAGCCTAATTTGAACTCTGGGTTTCGTATTTGTGTTAGCATCCATGTAAGAGAAGCTAAGTGGGTTCGACCTACATATAAATCTGGGATAGTTTTAATTCTGATACGATTCACTTCATTATAGATATACAAGCACATTTTCCCAGTTTCAAGCACATTTTCCATTTATTCAGTATTGCGGGTAATTTGAAGCGTTCCCTTTGCATTTACCAAATCTGTGTAACGTGTTTGCAATGGAACTCTTAGAAGAGTCATACTGCAGTTAAGCCTTGGCGTCTTAAAAAGTGCATCATATCACAATAACAATACTATAAATAGAAAGCCAGATTCTTCTTTTCTGTGGAAGGAACGTTACATTCGGACACCTATGGCCCACCAAAAACCTTGTTAGACCGTGGCATATTTGGTATACCAGTCGAAGACCACCTAAGCCTAACTTTTAGTGGTATCAGTCGTTTTGTTAAGATTTTCTTCCTGTTCTTTTGCTGAATTTTTTTTTTCTCTTCCCTTCTTTTTTTCTTTCTGTTTTTTCGTTGTTGCCCTTCCTTGAACTGGCAAATCGATACTGTCATTTTCCCGGTTTTTGTATCTTTGCGTGGAGTGTGCTGAGCGACTTTAAGCATCGCTGTTTTGTACAGGATTTCTTCGGTTTTCATTTTTATTTTTCCTGTGTATCGGCTCGTGTATGCAAATTGTATGTTTGACTTATTGCTACGCTTTTGTATTTCAATTTAGCCTCTCTCTCCAGGGCGTGCCTCTGTCTTTAAAGTTGGCAATGTTGCTTGTTGGTTGTTTCAGTTTACTGCTATCTGACACGCACTTTGGTGATCGTAAGGGGTACTACAGATTTATGAAAGTCTGACTCCCCGAATGCGCATTGATTTTTTTGTTTTTTGTTTTCCCCTTGATTTTTTTTTCTCTTTTCTGCAGAACATCTGTGGTTTGAGGACTGCTGCACTTTTTCGCAGAGTCGAGGAAAAAAATTGGAGGCTTGTGTTTCAAATATCTATGCTCTTCAATCGACGGCTTTCACGTATTGTATTACGCACTCAAACGGGAAAATTGTTGTGGAGCGCCTTCTGCGTAGACACGGGGGAGGGGGGGGCTAACGGCGACGCCAATTTGCCAGCAGTGGGGCGTTAATGCAGACCGTTGCTAAGTGGTTGATGCTGCATCGTTCGGCTTTTCAAGTTCAGCACTTTTATATCGTAACGTTGGACTGAATATTATCCCCTTGTAGTAAACCTTCCAGTGTGACTCGCGGTCAGGACGCGAATTGGTCTGTCGGGAAGTAGGACATTTCCCTAACGGCTGTTTGAGTTACGTTGCTTGGACTCTTATGAACTAAAAGGAAAGAATTTTTGAAGACGCTGGAAGGTGCGGGAGATATATATTCGGATCGGATGCACGTTTACATTCGACTGTTTGATGGGGTACGTCCTTCACTCCCCTTCCCCTGTTATCTTCTTGAGCCGGTTGGCACGAGTGCATTTTTTTTTTTTTATTGGCCAAGCGAGGGAGGTCAAATACACGACAGAATTTGGATTTTGTGCATCTGTGTGTGTTTGTCTGTCTAGGACAAGACAGCGTTCGCAATTTTGTGGTGATCTGTTTGAAATTTCATGACAAGGGAACGTTGGCGCATGATATTCACGAGTTCGAAGATGAAATTTCTACCTAACGTGTTTTTTTTTTCTGGAGATGTGATGGGTTTTCCTTCTGATGGCTCGAGCCGAGCAATCGGCGGTAACGGCGCCCGAGCTTTTGGGCCAGTAGCGCCGAGCACTGCATGAGCAATGCTTGCTTCATTGTTGTATTCGTTCGCTTGCTTCGGTGTAAATTAATTTATTATCTCACGTCTTCCTCGACCGAGTAATTGTGATCTGCAAACTCGGTTACATGCCTAGCGTTTTAAATAGTCTACCAATGGGCGAGTGGGTAGGGTTTTCTGGATATAGTTAAGCTGAATCAGTCCGCCACAACTCACAGTGCGAAGAAGAGCAAGGAGATCGTCATATATCGTCATGTATGGCATTGGCCTGTGTCTGCGTATACGATGACTTTCGAATGAGTTAAGTTATTCTATTTATTTCAAATTTTTCACTTAGATCTATGCCATATAGAGGAAAGAGGAAAACGATCCAAATAGAAAAAATCCTACACCAGAAATAATGCAATACAGTAAGCCACGTTTATGTAGTTACGTTTCGTCGCAGTGACGTGACCCAGATTCCAACTGCAACCCAATCCGTCCCAAGATCACTGACACACCAAACATTAACACTGGCATAAAGATGGCTCACTGAACCCGTTATTAAAGTGGCACTATCACCGATTGAAAGCCTTTTGCAAATACCCTGGTGCCATCTAGCGGCAGTGGTATTATTAACTTGTACAGGTTGCTCCCAGGTGCCCGAGTACGTACCACATTTTCACTCCATAATTAAGAAGGCTCGTGGGATGTTTTGTTTATTAAAAAGAAATTACATTGTGCATTCCTTCGCTTGATGCAAGCAAGTGCTAAATGTTACCAGATTTGCCTACTTTCAATCAGTGATAGTGCCACTTGAATGCCAACAGTGAGTCAGGCTCCCTTCGACCGACAATGCTTGCAGCCATAGGTAATGAATACAATAAAGACAAATGCTTAAATGAAGGATCCTTAATAAATTTCATTTTTATGGACGCAGTAAAATATTAAAGTTTTTTTCCCCCCGTTGGTGAACGTCTACCTTTATATCATCAAGACATTACAGCGGTCAGGTCAACGAAAGGATTGCAAAAGTTTGGACGCGTTCTTTCCTGTGTATTTCATCATTAAATATTCATCTTTGTGTGTGTAGATGGTAGCTAGGATTGTATAAAATTAGACAGTCCGGGATTGCAGGAGCCTCCTTTCAGACAGGCTAGGAATAGAATTAGTACAAGAAAATGGCTCTGCATATTTGAACTAGTTGGCTTTTTCAAAAGTGCTTTTGCTTGGTGAATCTCTCACTATCACAAATTAAACTAAACAAATCGGTTTAAATTACATGCAAGTCTAGGCCTTTATGCTACCCGAGTTAGCCTAGTTCAAGGAAAAAGACAGAAGGATGGTAGAATTCAGAATTTATTCCAGAGCCACGCGGTTTGTACTCCTGACAGATGTAGTAATTTGTTCAAGGATGCTCTATGTTAGGCTGTAGCAGACGGGCATACTACCAGGAGAGTTGTTGCTGGTTAGGGACCAGCTCCAGGATTGAAGCCTAAAGGGGCTGCAGGGTTCATTTTATACCAAGAGCTGCTGTCAGCTCCCACCACAGGTGGAGCAAAGTTCTTCCTGTAGTATTTCCTGGTATCCCATTAGCCACCTCTGCTAACAGCTATCCCTAATGGCAGGCAACGCCTGAGCCACCCTGACCACTGATCTTCAAGGGCATAACCATACATGAAAGTACATAGCATGATTGAAATACACTGTTTACAATAAAGTACAGGGTGCCAAACAATGATAGCCCCCTCCCCAGAGCATGATAGGAAAAAAATGAAAGTACCAGTAGGTAGCCCATTTTGTTGTGGGTCTAAACTCACAAGCTCAATACTCAGTGTCCACTCCATTGGCGTCACGAACATATTGAAGACAAGCAGGGTAGAAGGGCAAAAGTGACAAAAGTACGGCCGTGCGGTTATCTATATTATAATCGTGGAGCGGAGGCAGGCTAAAAGGAAGGCTAAAAGAAAATCACTTCTCCCCTCCTTACTCCCGCATTGAAAATGCACTCTCCCACTCTATCTGCATGGAAACAGGAGGCAGGCATGAGTGGTCGACCAACTCAGTAAAGGTTCAATCTGACAAGTCGTCGGGCTGAACAATCACTTCTCCCCTCCTCGCGCCCGCATTGTAAATGCGCTCTCCCATTCTACCTCCATTGAAAGAGGAGGCAGGCATGAGTGGTCGATCAATCTAACAAGTCGTCGGGAAATGTGTCCGTAAACTTAATTCATGATCGGCCCGTGCATAGCACGGGCTTCCTCTAGTTTGGTAATAACTCAAAATCCAGCAGTGTCTGCATCATGAAACTTGGTGTCAGGGTAGGGCTCGTCCCCACGCGCATTTTAAGTCCAACCACAAGTCTATGCGCACCCTGTGAGCGGAGCTATTAAAAAAACAAAACACGTGACGGCTTCCCCTGGAAGGTGCTGCACTGCACTGCAGCGCACTCCACATCTGCGTTGAACTCCCATTTCCCGAAGCACAGCATCGATGTGCTTCTCCATCTTAGTACGACTAAATCGAGTTGGTAGAGGTTCAGAAAACATCCTTTTTTCAACATAGTCCTTCAAGATGGATCCACAATTTTCACACAAATTCAGAAAATGGAGTTCAACACGGATCTTTTAAAGTCACATTTGCCTTCCTACTCTGCTCGTCTTCAAGCTGTTCGTGACGCCAGTGGAGTGAACACTGAATATTGAGCTTGTGATTTTAAACCCACAATAAAATGGGCTACCGATCGGTACTTTCATTTTTTTCCTATCATGCTTAGTTTACTCTGGGGAGGGGGGGGGGGGCTATTATTGTATGGCACCCCTTATACATGGAACACGTAATACAGAGACACATACCATCAGAGGAGTTGGGCCCATCAGGGCCCTAGCTTAGGGTACAAGACTAAATATGGAAGGCAGTGGAAACTGTCATTGCACTAGCTACATGTGGCGCCGTCGATCAGTTTCTAATAAGTACTATCATAGTACCTAGCGTACCGGGAACCAAAATCCAAACATATCCAGCATCTACTTATCCATATATACCCTTGCTTACCCTTGCTGGTAGTAATAAACTAGGAATGGTAGTAATAAAGTAAAATAACCAGGAGTCCTACGTTTTAGTTATTCTGGTATTGCTAAATGCGTTCAATGGTTGCCATGTTTCCCCTTAGGTTCCTTGGGAGACAGCGCAAGGAACGTGTTATTCCCGCTATCGGTCGTCACCTGTTTTTTTCATCTTTGCGTTGCACTTTCGTGCATTTTTTCAGGCCCATTGCATGATCACAATTGGTAAAACTTAACCCACTCAGCCTGAGGCCATCGTGGGCTCCCGGATTTTGAAAGAGAACAGTTTATTCGTATCTTTTTGGCCTGAAAGGGTTAAAATTGGCAACAATAAATGATAAACTACGCTACAGTGACTGTCTCAGAATGAACGCTACACGAGACCATACTATTAAAAAAGAGGGAAAAAGGTTGCTAAAATTAATTTCCCATCACTAAAATGTGGACACCACTACTAAAATGGTACTTCCAAGAACCGAGAGATTATGTGTGTTGCTAGCTCCATCTTGTGGCAGACACTATACCTGTCGAAGGCTGTGTAAATTGCTTTGAATGCCTTTTGGTACAAAACGAGCCCTCAAGGTACTGTTTGTCAGGTACGTGCAAACGCAAGGCAGAGTGTCCATAAAGGCTGGTGCAGACAGTACCACATCAAGGAGGTGCTCTTCTTGGTAACGCTTCAACACTGGAAAAAGGGTGTCGCGGTGGTGGTGTACATGACGTTGGAGGTAATGAAAGTAGGGGAAGACCATGTATGAAAAATGTTCCATGGCGTCCCTTCCCTTTATCCAACCTAAAGCATCCCAGTAACCAGTAGTAACCATCCCAGCTTCTTGCAGTAGTTACCCATTTTAATGTGCAATTTTCTCCCTTGACCGTCCCGCAATCGTGTTACATACTGGGTATGGAAAATTTTCCGTATAGTATAGGGACGACACTCTTACACCTTTGATGGTATGCTGTCATGTGCTATTGAACCTTTTGACGCGATTCACTGCTATTGTTGTAGAACACTGAATTCGGAATGCCTCAATCCAACGGTGTGGGGTATTTTGTGTTGTATTCTGAACGCAACACAAGTCCCGGACACACACTACCTGCAAGTCACGTTTAACACCCAGAAGCACCAAAGCAAGTAAATTCGGCATTCGACAAGTAGTGTCTGGCACGGCCTTGAGGCTGGGACAGACAGTACCACCAGTTCAAGGTGGCATTTAATCCTTTTGGTGACGCTTGACCACTGGAAAAAGGATGACACGCGATGGCATTGTATATCATGTTCAATTAACTAAAAGTAAGGAAAGACACTCGACCTCTTTTGGTGGAATACAGTCACGTAGTACCGAATTTTTTAACACGATTGGCTACGATTGTTCTGAAACGTCGTATTCCCAATGCCCAGATTGAACAGTGTTGGAAATTGTTAGTTTCGTTCCGAACACAACGCAGGTACCTGACACACAGTACCGCCAAGGCGCGTTTTGTACTCGTACATGTCAAAGTAATTAGGCTCAGCTTTTGACAGGTATACTGATTTCACATTACTAAATTTGTCTCGTGCGGGGCGCGCGCTCACCATTTCACACTACTAAATTTATCTCAGGTGTGAAATCTGAAACGAGTTAGCCTGGGCTGCCTCTCAGTTAACCTTGATCAGCACGCGCCTGGTGCGAGACGAATTTAGTTGTGTGAACCCAGCAGTAGTGCCTTTCACGGCCTTTATACCACGCGCAATGGCTGTTTGCCGTGACGTGACCATGAGTTAGCCAATGATGAACGAGAACAACGGCTGTTTGGCCGTCTGAGTGGACTAGCCCAGTCACGTGACATGCACGTCACAGCAAACAGCCACGGCGCATGGTATAGATTGGGACATTCCCAACGTGATGTTGATAACAACAGCAGCCAATCGCGTCAAAAGGTAAAGAAAGGTTTATGACTGCTTTCCGTCAAAAGGATCGAGTGTCTTCTTCATCTACTTTTACTCCCTTGTACACCTTTTTCCAATGATGAAGCGTCACCAAGTTGATTAAAGGCCACTTTGAAATGGTATTGTCTGTTCCATCGTTAAGAACTGTTTCCCTTTCTTACAAAAATGTGTTTATCGCCGTGCTGCACACCTTTTCACATAGGACGCAATTTTTTTTCTATATCTACCGTCCAAGCCAGCTAACAAATCCTGGATTCGGTAGGTGTTTTCCTAAGCCCATCTCCTCCTTCCTAATCCCCCTTCTCAGCGCCAAATGGAATAATCGTGCCTTCATGAAGTGCTTCAAAGTCTCCCTTCCCCTAATCTTCTTCTCTCTTCCCCTCTCTTCCGGAAATGGTTTTCTTTCCTTCCCCTACTTGTCATTCCCTGTTCAGTTGTGGTTGGCACACGATCGTTTACATGGTTGCTCGCAGGAGGGCGCTCGTCTTGCTGACGAAACAACGTGTTTTATGAATGAGTGTTTTTGTCCCTTTTCTTTTTTTCCCCTTCGTGTTTTCTTGTTTGTCTTGAAGTTCGCAAAATGCGACTTAAAGCGCCGTTTAGTTGATTTTCAGAAATTTTCGACGAGAAAAATGTCTGCTCTTTCGCAATCATCTGACATTTTCCTTCATTTCCCCCCCTTTTTTTTTTTTTTTATAAAGGGCAAAGCCAGTAGCGATATTTTTTACGACAGTAATTGGCCAAATTTTAGCCGATTTTCGATATACTTTTTTGGTATGAGCTAGCCAGTTGTGCTACTAATCACACCACCCAAAAATCCAAATCAGCCATCGGATAAGTGTTCCCATGATACCAAAGATTTTTCGGTGGACTAAATTAAAAAAAAAAAATGCCATTTTGACTTTTCGGTAATCACTTGGAAACACTTGTTGGAAACACTAAGTCTTGTCCAACAAGTGATTCGGAGTGGACAAATGAAACATTGTCAAAATTATATATTAACGGCATTTGTGCTTTTTTTATTCGTTCGTGCCATTGAATCACAATGGTAAGCATGCAGATACGATCAAATGTCAGAGTAACAAATTTTTTTTCAAGCACGTAAGTGACCAGAGTCAATTTTTTTTCTGTGCAGTAAGAAATTGAAATAAAAAAAAATAACTCCCAAAAAAATAAAACCTTTGGTTTGTCACCGACGAGGCTGACAAACCAAAGGTTTTTTTTTGTTTTTTTTTTACTACAGTTTGTCTGATTTTGCCGAAATCCAATGGCGTTTTCTTCGGCAGGATTCGATCCTCTTTCTCCATACACACCTTGTTGTGAACTGGGTGGTTTGGTGGGTGGTATGCATCTTTTGCCATTTTCAGGTTATTTTTTTTTCAAGTAAGGACTTCTAAACCACGAAAAACGACCAGGAAGGCACATTTATGAGGATCATCAGAAAAAAAAGAGAAAAAAATTGAGCTTCCATGCGTTTCTTTTCCTGGTTGCGTTTTAGCATGTTCAGAGTATGGGACGCGATTAACGTCAAACTGCAGCTACACAAAACGGGCTTGACGTTAGGTTAATTCGTAATATTGACTTCGACTTTACACCATACTCGGTGTTCAGCAAGCGCTCGATGGAAAAGAAACATACGGATAATTCTAAGTCGTTGAAGTGTTCAGACAACCTGTAAAGCTCAGGAAACCTGGAACTCGGGGAAAATGAAAACAAGAAGAAAATCTCGCGGAAATTTCAGGAGAAACAATAATCTGATAAACAGGAAAGGAAGAAATAAAAAGAAACTCCCAGAAAATACTTTGTTACCGCATTATACATATGGCGATAGTTAATCACCGTTATTTTTATTTATTTATTTTGAATGGGCTAACCTTTTTAAATAACTTTTTTTCGGAATGTTTGATGTCATTCGTGCAAGTCTTCGTAACAAGTTTAGGCACATTGTTTGTTTTCCCTCCTAAATCAGGGGTGCAGAAAATTCTTACTGGACAAAGTTTCCCACAAAATATTCCTACAGATTTTTTATTATGTGGGCAAACCATTTCGCAGTGAATTTCCAGTTCTCTGAAATTTCCCGCGTACCTCGTTCTAGCGTTCTGGCATATTCTGCACCCCTGTCCTAAATTACTTCTAAAAACCCTGTATGTTGCCATGGAGTGGCCCTAGAAAACTTGGAAGTAACGTGAGTTAATACTACCTTACCTTTGCAACGAGTAAACAAAGCAGCTTTAAGTTCTAGTTAGTAGTCAACAGAGTAGTAAGCCTTTTATTGGCACTTAATTGCATGCAGTTGGCATTTAATCAAGGCTCAGGTTGCAGCATGGAATTGTGTTGACAAACGTAAATGCAATTTCAATATTGCCTTTCAGTAACCAAGTATTTTAAAGGTGCGAATAGCTAACTATTTTAAAGGTGTACTTGAGTGCAGGAGAAGTACTGCACTGCAAAATTTCTTCATATTGGGAAACAATGTGAAACTAAGCGGCACTCACGATGAGGCCTATACAAAAATGAATTCAGTGTGGTGGGGATGGTACCTCCACTCCATCCCCCTTATTGCTTAAAAATGGCCGTGCGACTGTTTTTAGTTATTTAAATACTGTAAAAGGTGTTAACTGTAAAGTAAGTGTTGTGCAGCGATAAACATGATCGATAAAACTCTTCAGAACGTAGATCTGGCATAAAACAATAAAACTTCCAGGGCTCTTCCCCAGATTACGCTGGAAGCGCTTACAGCGCTCCCTCATGCCCTTAAGCATACGGCTGCGTTACTTGAGAGTAGATTGCATCTTAGAGCAATATACTTTGTTACGTAGAAACAAATTAACAAATGTGTGCTACAAATTAACAAAGTTCTACCATACGTTATTAGATGAAACACCCCAATAATCAGGCGCTGCTCTTTTTTTGCCTGTGCTTAAGAGTTTAACGCACATCCCACTCCCAGCCGAAATCATGGCTGGCAGGCGGATCAAGCAGTTTTGCTAGGTAATAAGAAATTCCTAGAAACTTTTACATGTCACAATTGACATGAGCACGAGATATCATAGTGCCCTTTTCTCATCGAAACTGTCAGGGGTGGATGAGGTCAGGCTCGAACCGCGGACCTCTTGCACATGAGATAGTCGTGCTCATCAACAGGCCGCTTTGCACTATCTCCTTTGCATTTTTGCATCTCCTTTGCATGTTTGCATCCGCTTTGCACCATCTCCTTTGCATGTTTGCATCTGCTTTGCACCATCTCCTTTGCATGTTTGCATCCGCTTTGCACCATCTCCTTTGCATGTTTGCATCCGATTTGCACCATCTCCTTTGCATGTTTGCATCTGCTTTGCACCATCTCCTTTGCATGTTTGCATCCGATTTGCACCATCTCCTTTGCATGTTTGCATGTTTGCATCCGCTTTGCTCCATCTCTTTTGCATGTTTGCATCCGCTTTGCACCATCTCCTTTGCATGTTTGCATCCGCTTTGCACCATTTCCATTGCATGTTTGCATCTTTCTATTTGGGTTAGTTCTCTAGGTTGAGGACATTAATGACAGTAAGCTACAGATCCCTTACCGCCCTCCCCCCCTTTTGAACGTTCCACATAGTAGGCTATAATCTTTATTTTACTGCATGACATGGGCAGCTAATTAAATTTCAGGTGGCGGGAGGGAGACGCCATTTCAGCTAAACAAATTTTAAACCTGCACATTTTTACGTTATGGACCGCGAACCAACGAAGTGGGACACACACGCTACAGCGCTTCGGTTCAGCAATTTTATCACGATGTACAAGGATGCTGTATACAATTATTGCAGACAATTATTATCAGAATAATTATTGTTTGTATATAGTTAACAAGAGAGGCAGTTTTTGTTGGTAACAGTGAGGACTTCTTGTAGATGCATGATTGCAGCTACGTAATTTTTTTGAGGACCAATGATACGACTTGAAAAAAAAAGGCTGCCCGAAAATTCAAACTGTTCAACAATGTTTAAAACAAAAACAAATCGAGAAAAGAGAGCTGAAGCCATAGGAAGGGAAGGAGGGAGGGAGCGGAATTAAATTCTAGAGAATTTAATTCGAAACAGGGCTCGTACACGGCTTTTAATTCCTTGAAAAGCCTTACATTTGACAACCGAAAATTCAAGGGTTGAAAATTTGAATTTTTGTTGTCGGAGCCTTGAAAATGGCCTTTGATTTTGTGAGTTTACTTTCTTTGGAATGAGGTTAAAGCATAACAGTAATATTAACTTGGGTAAAAATTTAAAAATATTCATAGAAATAGTTTGTCTGCCGAATCCATTTCTTCTACGAACGTTGCTCCCCTCGGATTGGACTGGACACGGAAAGAGAGATGTGCCGTACAGTGCAAGCAATTGTTGCTGGAAGGGGCAGCTGAGCAAGAGCTGTTCCACTGACTGTTAGCTCCTGTAGTTCTTCTTCCTTATCGATTGGTGGGAGATAGGACGTAATGTTTTTCATTGTTTACGACGTTTTAGTTTCCTACTGCAAACTAAGAGTACAATGGTGTCAATGTTGACATCCGGCAAAATACTGGAATTTAAAAGGGAATTTTGAGAATCTAGTGTCAAAGAGCCTTGAAATTGGTTGTAAACTAGCCTTGAAAATGGTTTCGTCTGTTATGTATGAACCCTGTCGAAATTTAATTTAAAAAAAAAATAGTTGAACGATCCTTTGTGCTGACAGTAGCAGCGCTCCCCCCTTAAGTGTTGCCACTTTAAGCGCCATTCGTTAACTCGTTTCATGATCTTGACTTGCTGAAGTTGTTTTCGAGTTGGTTAATTTAGCGGAACAAAATCCCTTTTCATCTGGGGGCACGAATCGCAAACGGCAAGGTGCACGTCCAAAAGCTGATGCCAGCAAGGAGGACAATCAGTTTTAATGTGATGGCAGCAAGGTGCACATTCGTTACAATCTAGTGCCAAGAAGGCGCACAGTTCTCTCAAAACCTGCTATTTGAAGCACGCTATTATTATTATTAAAAATAAAAACGAAAAAGGAAACCGAGTGGGTGTAAACAAAACGTTTGTGTTGAAGTTGAGAAGGGCAGACGCAACGGGCTTGTTGTGGCAGGAAAGGGGCACGGTGTGCTGATTGAGCGAATCAATAGAGACACAGCACTTGCCAGTGACGCCCGAACCAAGTTGAAAGCGTGCTAGAGAGAGGGTGCACTTTTGCTTGGCTGACGTTGACTGATGGCAATAATTGAATCAAACAGGATTAAACTTTTCCTCCATGCATTGCCTCAAAGGTTGCGACCGGATTAGTTGAAATCGGCAAATGCTGTAAGCGCGGCATCAACTGAAGATTGTTCGACGCCACGTCCTCGGAAAAGGATTGTAGAGGGCGAAAGGCGGTGGGGGGAGGGGGAGAATCATCGTTGTTGTCTCATGCAGTAGTTGGGCGGAAGTTATTGAATTAGCGCTAATAGGTATCTGTCGTTTGCTGGTGTTGAAATGCCAGAGGTTGGAAGAAGGAATCTTGTAATGCTGGGAGGAAAATGAAAAAAAAAGAGAAAAAATTATGAAGTCATTTCGTTTTGTGGAGGTTGGAGAGCTCGTTATGGTATATAACAGTTGGAGGAAATACCATTTTTCATATTCAGGAACAAGAAAGAGTAATCAAAACAGCCGATTTTTCGTGATTTGCTTTGGAACAGATGCAGGTGATTTCAAATATCAGATGTCATGTTGATTAATAATCCTGAATAAATGGTAATGGGCCCCATCCATTTACCAGCTGTTCCGGTATTGGGTATCATTGTGCGTAACATTGGTATTGGCCGTTTCAAACGGTGATATATGTACATCGAAAGCGGTGATATATGTACATCGAAAGCGGAAGTAGTCTTTTCGCCATATTTTTTTTCTTGGAAGTGGGGAGAGTGGGAACTCCGCATTATTGTTTTCTGTGCAGTTTTGGAAAGAATATAGCAAGTAAACTAGGGAAATTTCCCATTTCACAATTATGTTTATTGTGCTACCTCAAGTCATTTATTGGTAAAAATCTATACCCTTTTTAATATAAGTGATATGTTACGGCATTAGTGTGCTTCCGCCGTTTTTAGAGTATGTTGAAACTTTGCACCGATTAGCATTAGGCAGCGGCCTCTAGTTGGCGGATGCGGGGGGAGGGGGGAGGTGGCTAGCGGTCAATAATTGGATCTTAATCGATTTTGAAATGTGAAACTGGTGACATTCCTGTTGTACGCATCGGTTTAAATTTTTATTAAACTTAGAAAAGTTTAAACCGTTAGTCTAAATATTCTAATAGGCTACGGACGGAAGTAGAAGAGGAGGAGGAAGTAACGTCAGAGTGTGACGTCACGCCTGTGTTGAGTCTGCTAATAGCCGCTCCAAGCTTGCGTATAAGAGTCATCGGAAAATTAAAAAAATACGGATGACTGTAATAATTGGTGATGCTCGCCCATACACTAGTTGGAAGGATTGTGGTTGTAGAAAGGCACCACCTACTTGTAGACAATTGAAATGAATCTCAGGAGCGAAAAATTAGACAAAATTACTAGACCTGGGAGGCATTATAAAACAACGTACAAATGTAAAAAAGTGCAACAACGAAATGAATTCTACAAATAGCAACAAAATATCACCCATTTCTAAATATATAGTGCAGCATATAATAAATGCAGAAGCGGCAAAAAGGGGAGCCCGTTGGAAACAGAAATTTTAATATGAAAAGGTTTTTTTTTGACGTGACGGTTGAAACCACGGTGAAAATTGGTTATTACTGCCAAGTGTCATTACTTGCGAACCCTGGTTCATAACTGCCCTGCTACCGGCGCTTCAAGATACAAAATTAATTTTGTGATATGGTATTGCACAGTAATTGTCAGGATCATTAATGGAGGTGTCAAGTAGTTGTGGGATATTCGTTTGTCTTCCCTACCAATTATCATTTGACGAGCGTCAGCAGAAATGAGGGAAGCGAATGAGAAAAAGCTCTCTTCCTGTAATTATTTGGGGATCAAGTACCGGATGTTTTTGTGATGCATCCATTGGCCCACACGTGGCTTTCCCCCAACTTGTCTTCATTAGTTAGTTGGCTGGGAATTTTAATGCCAGAAAGTCTGGTGAGAAATAACAATTGTCAATTATCATTTTCAACCTTACTATTATTACATTTTCATGGAAAAATAACGAGCGGCCTTATACGGATTTCTTTGTGTTTGTGTTTGACTTGAAAAGTCACTAATGAATTAAATTAGTGACTCTCACTTAAAGCGAAATTGGACTTATTTCGAATAAATTAGAACGGTCGTCTTTGTCTCGATTCTACAGAAATCGAGATGAAGAAAAGTCTATTGCAAACTAGACTTTTTGTGGCAGACAAAAAAAAAAAAAAAAAGTGTTGACAGTTCACGATATAAAATGCAAAATAATAATACAAAATAATATTAATAATACGCACTGAAGCAGGAGTAGCTTACATAACAAGGACCAAAGAAGTCTGATACTTGTGTTCTATAGGTTTAACCAAATCAGGAGATGAAAAATTAACCTTAACCCTAAATAGGCATATATTTTTTAACGTCTGTCCCAACAAGAAACCAACATAATAAATGTTTCAGCTGATTTTAAAAATGAAAACCAATTGAGGCAACGGCAGAATTTTATTTTAGGCCTCAGTTTACCCTCTTCCTTCCCTCCAGATATGGTGAACCAGACTTAGTCAGCTCTTTGCCGCCGTTTTGGACCCATGTTTCTCGGCATATTAAGGTTGTTGATATTACGTCTCTAGAATGATTGACCAGAGCACGTCCGCACACCATCGTGTGTGTGGGACATTTGATCTCGATGTCATTTCTACCCTGCCTTTTAGTAGGCGAGAGGTATTACTGCAGAGTGCAGCTGCCAAGCGATTTACACAATACAGCCACAATCGGCTACTAGTTGCACCTGTCGTCTTGCGCTGTGAAGCTGTCTTAGGGGTTGCTTCTTAGTGATGGCCTGTCTCTGGGTTATCTTGAAGGCCAGGCTGTCGCAACACGATTAAAGCATGAACACTAGTAATGTTGTTGGTTCTTCGCTGGTAACACTCGGCTTTCTTGTAAGCTGAGCTGCCTTACTTTAGTAAGTTGGTTGATTAATAAAGGCCCTTCAAAAAGTGCAGTGGTCTTGTAAAAGTCCTTGGAAAATTATAATAGTTTTTGAAAAACTCCTTGAAAGTGCTTGATTTTTTTCTGTGTTTGAGCTTGTGCGAACCCTGTTATTATTATTTTGACATTGTTTGGCATATTAAACACCCAACGTTTAATTACCTAAAATATCCTTGATGACATGGCGCACCTCTAACTTTCCTCAGTAGTCAGTAGACGACCCTGACTTAAGAGTACAGTGGAAATTACTAATTTCTTAGTATTCTTCTTTGCTTCTGGTAGAACTCAAGTACTTTCTGCGTGCTTTATTATAAAGTTATGTTCTGAGCTAAAATTAGGGCACTTAAGTTATTTAAGTGGCTGTTGTCTGTTGGCCTTGGCCGACACGCGTGCATACGGGAAGAGAAGGTTCCCCGCAGTCATTTTCTTTTAATTGTAGTAAATGTGAACTGTTCTAGCAAAACTGATACCGAAACTGTAAAGCACCAAGGTTTTTAAGAAAAGCAGGCACTGTAATATACGTTTGGTATGTTTGGTATGTTAACATGATTTTTTAAAAATGACGAAAAAATCTTTATGCTCTGCCTGTTTAAAAAAAAAACAAAAAAACTTTTATCTTCCGCGCACCTTCACAAGGTGGGGGCTCCAACCTCATGAATCAGAATGGGACCTCAGTCCCACACACTAACACCCGTAGGGGCAAACCTTTATCGCCCATCGGGATTCAACCAATTCCAGTCTGCTCCTGGCAGGATAATTTCAAATGGGGATAACGTGCATTCAGGAAAGGCACATTCTACCTGTTTTTCTGGACAAAACAGCCTTAACATTTGAGTTATCCAACGGGTGGGTGTTGCTGTTTTCGATTGGTTCTTTGTATACGGCAGGTGAGGTTTGGTACGTAATGCCGAGTCATTTATCAATCTGCCACTTCGGGATAGGCGGGGATTACGACGGACGCGTACGGGAGATGCTGCCGTAAATCAATTGGTTGAAAGGAGAACGGATGCTGTGACTTACGGGCTACAAGGATGGAGGGGAGAGGAGCCTCCCATGGGAAACGGGCTAGTAAAGAAAGCTATGCAAACTGGCCAAACATCAAACAATAGAAACGAAAATAAGTCAGTAAGGGAACGTCCCCAAATTACCCCACGCTGCGGCCCCCCCCCCCCCGAGCGAAGGTCTTTGTAGCGTTACGAGGAGACACGGTAAGAAAGGGACATTATTTTGCTTAATACGTAAAATAATGAACGCAGCATTAAACAATTTTTTTCAGTTTATTTCAAGTTTTATTATTAATTCGGGATTTATTTTCGAGATTTCTTAATGACGTAGAAATGATCTGAAGTTACAACTTTAAGCCCCTTTCTCCTTGTATAAGGTTAAAATTGCAGTGTTACACTTGTTTAAGGAAACACCCTCAGTGTTGACCTTGTTAAGTGTTGTTACTAGAAGGCGGAGGCATAAGCGGTACGTAGTTTATGGCCGTCCCGTAAAAAAATGTAGTAAAACGTGATAAAGGCTTGAGAAATATGTGGTAAACTAACTTTACAAACGTTGCTAATTCATGCGGCAGGCTGAAAAAAAACACACTAACTTTTAAAATTTGAGTTCAACGAAGAATAACTTGAGTTTAAGAGGTTTTGTTGCTGTTCTTATAGGCTGTTCGTTGTGCTTATGTGTCACCGTCCATTGCAGAGAAATGCTGCCATATTGGTTGCTTGACTGAAAACGAGCCCTAATTGTGTAAGCCCTTTAAAACACGTCCTGATGGTATGAGTATTTTACTATAAAGTTATAAGTAAACAAATGTGTAAGGTTTTTTAAGGACGAATTTCAATTTAGTTTTAATTTAAGAAGTCGAAACAACAGTGTATTTTAGCGAATTTCAATTTAGTTTTTAATTTAAGAAGTCGAAACAACACTGCATTTTTGAAGACGTGCAAGAATAGCTCCGTCTATAGAACAGAAGCATCACATGCAACGACTGCCTTGGCTATAGCTCGGCTCTTGTTACAAGAGTCGTCTCGTGAAGTCTCCAGGACTGGTGTGCGCACACACACGAGCCGATCACAAAGGACCCGACATTCTTTGGCCCACCCCCAATGTGGGATGTGAGCAGGTGATCAATGCGCCCCCCCCCCCCCCTCCTCTTCCCCCGACTAGTTATTCTGATGTCATGAGACCCCATCATAAAAGAGAGTCCCCTTTCCCTGCTCTGGGCCAATCAAATTCGTGGGGTCAAGGTAGAAGATACTAGGAAGGAACAAGTTAAACCGACCAGTTGTTGCATCACACCTCTTCAACAAGAACCAATGTCTGACCAAAACCATTGAAAAATGTTGAATTAGGATGAGTAGTTGAATTAAATACTACCCCTCCTCTTTTCCTCCCCTCACCCAATATCTTTACGGTTATTAAAGCATTAGAATGCCAAGAGCAGAGCTAACAGACCGCCCAGAGCAAATTGTTACTCAAGGCAACAACGTGCCAATTCCACTTTACTCTGGTAAAAGAATTAACACGTTCGTCCGTTTTCATTGTTTACTTGTTGGGCTTGTCCTCGTTCTGCTGTTCAAATTTGCTTAGATATACATTTTTTTTTTTGGGGGGGGGGGAGGTGTTCATTTAGTGCTGGAATTCACAGAAGTGAGTGACTGTATTATTACATTGGACTGAGTCCGGCATCCTCACCTCTGTGACACTGATATTATAGGGCGGCACTTGTCAGCTATCTGTCGATCTGGCTTATCTAACCCTCCTTCATATTGACTTCATTATTTCTAAAGTAGAGCCCTATTTTGTTATCAAACTCTACTGCTTTCTGTTCGTTTATCATCCCACTTGGCTTTAAATGCGAATTAAGTCCTAATCTTGGTAGTTGGGTTTTAATCCGTGTGGGTAGACAAGCGTCGGTCAAGGTTATCAGATCAACTAATCCTCCATTCAGCTCTCATGACGCCTACTTCCGTTCGATGAAGCCGAGCAAGATAGACGGCCACCATTTTGTTGTGGATTGATGGCCCAGGGCAGAGCTGGGCCATCAATTTAAAAAAAAAAACTAGCTTGTTGGATTAGAATTATTATGCTATAAACCCGCAGTGTTCCAGATTCGGCAGCCATTTGCATTTTAATGCCTGCTTGAATTAGAATAAATAAGTAAGAGCCGTCGCCCATGCTTTGCGGTCATTGGCTCTCTGCTAACGAAATTTCCATAAAAATCGACATGTTTAAAAATGTACTTAAATTTGCAGGGTTTTACCGGAGTTCCAATTCTTGAAAACTTGACAAGTTTCTATTTTTCTATTTAGTATTTTCAAGGTCTAAGTCATAATAATAATCTACATCATTAAAGACGTATGATGTGTGTGCGTGCGTGTACCTCTACTCCTCTGGAACCAAGGCCCCTACAAAGATGGGAGTAGGACCAAATGAATTGCGCAACCGTTAGGCCAATTTTCACCGCTGTAACTTGATATTATGACCCTCAAATACGCAAAAGAACCTGAAAAAGTAAAGTCAAAGTTTTTTTTTTTACCCTCATGATGTTTGTTCATGCACGGGTTTAAATTCGTGACAAACAAGGGCTAACTGACGGGATTCGAACACAAGGCATCAAAAAGCATCAGGCGAGCTTTATAATAAACCATCTTCAACAACTGAACCACCATGACTGGTTGGTTAGTCATGGTGGTTCAGTGTTAAGATGGTGTATTATAATGCCCACTTAATTAATACAGTTGGGTTGGGTGACTCTTGCTAAGTGAAAATTGAAAGTGGTGCTGAGTTAAAGGCTGGACTGAGTTTGAGAAGCGCATGAGGCGGTATTGGAAGTTACAATAGGCAGTACTATTTTCAGGCCTAAAAAGCCTTAACTGAAATATTTTGGGGAAAGTCGGCCTAGCTGAATCTAGGAACTTGGGGTTAGGGTTAGTTGATTAGGGCCAAAAAAGATTGGGATTGGGAAGAGGAGAATTGGAATTGGTGCTGGGTGTATTCTCTCTTGATACAACAATGACGTTACATTGGTTGATGCGTGACTTTGACTTCGCAAGTACCATCAGGCCCAGGTGTTAAAATTTCAGAACCCATGAACTGTTCATCTCAGTTAGTTCAGCAAGTAGCCTACGTTAAAGCAAGACCGTGAATCCTACAGGGATCGGAAGCTCCTATGGATATTTCTACCTTGCAAGGTTTACAGTTGTTATGCTTTGCGTTAATCGAACTGAGGTGATGCACTGATGCTATCATTTGCCTTTGGTGGTGATAGCTCATTCTAAGGTTTGTATGCAGACACAAAAGTCATGACTACTGTAGGATACTCCACCATGTAGCGTGAATGTAGCCCATTTTCACGTACAGTGACACATATCCTTCTGCTATTCTACCCATTTACAGTACTTATATTTTTATTTACTACCTTACAACTCGTTCTAAGATTTGTCTTAACATTTGCATTGTCTACATTAATATATTTTCGCTCGTGATGATGAATCAAAATGGGAATATTTTTTGGAGTGAGATCATTCCATGTTCATGTTCGTGATTACTTGCATTATAATATTCGAAGACCGTATACCATACAAGTGGAGAATTACTTTCTCGGCCTGTTGAATATCCACATTGGGAGAGAATTGCAAAGTGGAAGCATTATAAACTAGGTATGACTCGTTCAATAAGGCCAGGGCAGACACTGTTTTAAAGGCATTGTCCAACTCTCTTGTTTGTGTGGAAAGGTTCAGAGTCCGACCCACACCTTCACGGCACTTTTTGACGCTTCGCGCTCCGACATGCGACACGAGAGTGAAAGCTTGAGGAGTTGGGAGAAGGAGGGAAAGGAACAAGGGCAGTGCCCAGAATGTTGTGGTGAGAGAAAAAATTACTAACCCTAAATTCTGATCGTGGTGTCGGGGCCCAGTGTGGAAGGTTTGGTGTTGGGTTTTCTGCTTGCAAAGTTATGGTTTCTCCTGTGGGCATAATGCCCCTCCACACGGGAAAAAATGTCCTGGCCTGAAGCTTGATCCTTCCGTGATGGGCTCGGCCTGGGGGTTCAAGTCCTGGTTAAACTAGGTAACTAAGGCCCCGACCCCATGAGTCAATGTGGAAAGTGTCTGTGCAGGCTCGTGTTTAGGAACAGTTTTTACTCTTAGAGAGTTGATAGACACCGCGAGATGAAAGTAAAGCAGAAGGAGGGCATTGGAGAGGGAGGAGAGAAGGGAACAACAACAGCTCTGAAAACGTTGTAACGAGAGAAAAATTAATTAGAGTCCTGACCCTGGTCGCATTGTTGGGGCCCAATGTGGAAGAGGTATGGTAAAAAGGGTGTCGGTTATTCTCTTCGTGAAACCATGGTTTTACCTGTGGGTGAAATTCGGGGCACAGTTGCTTAATGCAGTGTTCGAGGGGGTCCAGTGTTAAAAGGGTTTAAAGATTAGTCTTGGACTCCTTGCCGTGACTGTTACTTGCAGGCAACGTTTACGTGACGAGATGAGTGATCGTGATGAGATGATTGATTGGCGGGGTTGATTCTTGTAGGTGAAGACTATAAAGGAGTATGAGTCGTATTGATCTTGTGTAGATGTTTTAATGGTTCAGGTATTTAGATCGTATGAATGCTTGCTGCGTAACACAAAAGTGTTCGACTAATCGTCACTAAATGTTATGGCGCATAAACGTGTTTGGGACATGATGTAACTCAATCCGGGGGGAAGTATTTGAGGAATAGAATTCCAGTTAGTTGATCGAAAATAAAGTGACTTGGGTCCATCGAAGCATGATCGGAAGTGAGCTTGAAATGAAAGGAGAATAGTATAAATCAATTCGGCCTTACTATTTTATAACTATAGCAATACCAAGTGCATCATTGTTCTGCATCGAGATGGTGTTGAGTTATGTATTCTTGTACAGAACTACAGACCTCTTGGAGAGGCAAATTGAAGGAAAACCTTCTGAACCCAAAGTCCCCTAAGGTGTAGCTTGGGAAAGGAGTTTGGCAGCATATGTTGGCAGTAATACTGTGTTGGCTGCAGGATGGCTGCGCTCTTGCTCGTCTTGCTTACAAGGGAACTGAAGTGTGTAATCGTATACCTTCGGGGGTAAATAAATAAAACTTGAATTCCCTTCCTCTGCTTTCTTCGCCAAAAGATAAGCCTAATACTAATCTTAGCAGAATGCCATTCACGCCTGCCTGACTGAGCTTCGACTATAACTCGCCGAAACTTTATTGTGCTCGAAGACGATATGGGGTTGGTGGCCTTGACAGGATCTCATCGGTGGTCAGCAGCATCACGGGGAATAGTTTCTTTTGGGGGGGGGCCGTGGGCCATGTTTGTTCTGGAACAAGTGATCTGGAATTGAGTAAATAGCCTGGAAGCCACGAGCGAAAGAAAGGAAGAATTGGCCAGGCGATTTCCAATCTTGATTACGAATTTAATTGAGTGAAAATCGATAGGAAGACGGAGTGATGCGGCCTCGGGGAATGAGCGCCGGGTTGGAAAGGGCAAGCAACGAGGGAATCGAGCAACGCCAGATTAGCCGATTGCCGTGTTTGCTCAGACTCGTGTTTCGCCGACCCGACCTGACGTTTTATACCCCAAGGGTCTGTTCTGAAGTAAAATTCATATGGACTCTGGGGGAAAAAGAGGGAGGGAGTATGACGTTAGGTTTTGTAACATTGGTTATGATTGTAGGTAATCGAAGTAAACTCACGTAGTTCGTTAAACAGCCACCACATCGATTCCATGAAAAAAAGGATAGGAAAAAAGCTATAGCAAAAAGGCTATAACAAAAAAATAAATAAATAAATAAAACCGCAGGGGAAAAAATCTTGAAAGTAGTTTCATCGGTAAACTTCGTCTCCTCGGGACCTCCCTGGTAAAATTTTACCTAAGGCAGCTGACCTAACTTAACCAAAAACAACAACAGTACGAAAAAAAAGCTACGAAAACGACAAAACAACGTGACAAAAGTCGTTTCTTGATAAAACTCCGTACACTGCCTGGTGGAATTCGAGCAAAGGCAACTGACCTAATTTAACCTAACCAGTAATAACAACAAGGGAAAAAAATCATTTATAACAGCTAAAATGAAAAAGATTTTTTTTAGCGTTGTTATTTTAGATTAGGAAGTCTTGTAGCCTTCAGGATGCAGTGTGGATATAAATAAACTAATTGTTATATGTAAACAAAAAAAATTTTGCTGTCCGCATTGCATCCCGAATTCTATTAGACATGTTTGAGTTGCCTTATATTCACGTAAAACATTAACACATGTCTTATTCATATAAAATGTTCACGTTTGCCCAACAGGTAAGTCGCCCGACAGTGATATTTGTCCAATTGGCGTGTTGTCCGTTAGTTATATTTGCCCTACAGTGATGTTTGGCGGAGTATGATTGTTTAAGTATGTTGCCCGACAGTCATGTTCAGACAGGTGTGTTGCCAGAAGTTACTAGAAATGTAAGTTACTAGAAATGTACAAGCACACACTGCCCTAAAAAAATTGATAATGCAAACAGTTAACAAGCTGATATTTTTATTAACATCGCTGAACAAAATGTTTTCACAACACCACTAAAATAAGTAATGCCAGGAGGAATTCACCCCTGGTAATACATTATTTTCTCTTGTGCAAATAGATAGCCATTCACAACCAGCTTAAGCGTTCATAGTTTGGTTGTAAAAAATTCGCATTCCTCATCCATTCGTGTAAAAATCCTAATTATTGCAAGCCAGTCTTTGCAGCCCAGCTAATTAATAAGCAGCATGGATAGTTCGCTAGGAAATTGGAACATCTGTATCAAAAATAAAAATTAATAAGCAAAATTAAATAAGCAGAGGGTTAGCGTGTGAGAATGGGGGGGGGGGGGGGCATCATATCGAACATACAGATGAAACAATGGCATGTTCCTTGCGTTTTGTTCCCCACATGTGACTTCCCGCTTTTTTTTGTGTCCCCCACCCCATCCTTTCATTCCACCGTATTCTCAGTTTTCCTGTCATTTTTTTTGTTGCCGTTTTAAAAAAACATTTATGGCAATGCGGTTTTTGTTATACATCACTGTCGGGCAACACGCCTGTCAGGCAAAGATCACCGTCGGGCAAACTTCACTGTCGGGCAAACACCTCTCAGACAATCATCAAGGTCGGGCAACTCACCTATTGGGTAAGCATGACTCATGTCTGGCAACACACCTATCAGGCAACACACCTATAGGGCAACACACGTGTCGGGCAAACATCACTTTGTCGGGCAAACGTCAAGGTCGGGCAACTCACCTGTTGGGTAAGCATGACTCATGTCGGGCAACACACTTCTCGGGCAAACATCACTGTCGGGCAAACGTCAAGGTCGGGTAACTCACCTGTTGGGTAAGCATGACTCATGTCTGGCAAGACACCTATCTGGCAACAGACTTGTCGGGCAACACACTTCTCGGGCAAACATCACTGTCGGGCAAACGTGAAGGTCGGGCAACTCACCTGTTGGGTAAGCATGACTCATGTCTGGCAACACACCTATCGGGCAACACACTTGTCGCGCAACACACTTCTCGGGCAAACATCACTGTCGGGCAAACGTCAAGGTCGGGGAAACTCACCTGTTGGGTAAGCATGACTCATGTCTGGCAACACACCTATCGGGCAACACACTTGTCGGGCAACACACTTCTCGGGCAAACATAACTGTCGGGCAAACGTCAAGGTCGGGCAACTCACCTGTTGGGTAAGCATGACTCATGTCTGGCAACACACCTATCGGGCAACACACTTGTCGGGCAACACACTTGTCGGGCATACATCACTGTCGGGCAAACGTCAAAGTCGGGTAACTCACCTGTTGGGTAAGCATGACTCATGTCTGGCAACACACCTATCGGGCAACACACTTGTCGGGCAAACATCACTGTCGGGCAAACGTCAAGGTCGGGTAACTCACCTGTTGGGCAAACATGACTGTTGGGCAACACACCTATCGGGCAACAATCGGGTAAAAATTAGGCCTAAGAGCTGACATTGCATCTAAAATTTAACACTAGGCTTAAAAGTGGCACTATCACCGATTGAAAGCAGACGAAATCTGACAACATCTAGCGCTATGTATACACTATCTAGCTCTTTCTACCACCAAGCGAAGGAATGCACAATGCATTTCTTTTAACGAAATAAACAAGCCACGTACGACGTCCTTGATTATTGAGTGAAAATTTGGTTCGTCCTCGTGCATCTGGGAGCAAGTATGAAGGTTAACAATAACACTGCCGCTAGAATGGCGCCGTGGTATTTTCGTTCTCATTTCAATTGGTGATAGTACCACTTTAAAAACTGACCGATTTTTAACTAGCAGTTGTGACAGTTACTATTTTTAGATTGTATAATAGACATCTATGTTGCAGGGGGTGATAGAGGCATGCAACGCAACATTTTTGTTGAAAAGTGGCGGAAGTGTATTGAAGACCAGTTGCAACTAGGAGCAATCGCTGCAGCGCTTGCTGTTAATTCATTTCAATACTTTTATTAGCTGAAATGATCCCGTCTTTTTTGGTATATTTGGCTGCTCTCCGACCTCTAAATGGACTTTTTTAATGTATTTTGTTGTTTATATTTCATGCTTTTCTGGGGGCTTCTGCCCCTCTTGCTTTTATTTTTGTTGTTGTTGTTCTTGATTAATTATAAATTATATGTATTGAAATCTATCCACTCCCGTTTTTGGGAACTGATAGTGTTGTTAGCCCTTGTAAATAAATAAATAAAATAAATAAATTAAAAAAAAAATTATTTTTGTAATTGCTTTTATTATTTCTGGTCACTGTTTTTATTATTTCTGTTCACTAACTTTTATTATTTCTGTACACTGCTTTTATTATTTCTGGTTACCGTTTTTATTATTGCTGTTCACTGCCTTTATTATTTCCGGTCACTATTTTTATTATTTCTGGTCTCTGATTTTTATTATTTTTGGTCAGTGCTTTTATCTCTTTTGTTCACTGCTTGTATTGTTTCTGTTCCTGTTTTTTTTTTTTTTTTTTTACTTTTGAAGCATCTTTCACATTTGTGAGTTTCAGATATAAATCATTTACTTATTATTGTGTAAAGCCCGTAAACAACAACACTTCTGAAAAGTAATTTGACAAACAAAACGCCACTTAAAATCTCGGTTCGTAAATTTTTATTTTCCTGCGAGTTCGTTCACTTTGTAAAACAAAATGAATTTCTATAAAATGCGTAGAAATCATTAATCATTCTTCTTAACGATTGAATTATTTATTTGATCGTGGCAAATGGTGGAATTGGAGCGAAATATGTGCTTCTTTTCATGCAACTTTGAAATCATCGATGCCGTGAAGAAGCTGGAGGAATTGAAAAAAAAAAAACAGAAATATCTAAAGCGAAACCTGGCTGCAAGCATGGAAGGGGGAAGTCATCGATTTTTGGCCGTGTTGGAGTATTTGTGGCATGACAAGCTTTGTGACGTGCGTTGAAGCCAAACTTAATTGGAATCGATGACAACTTCTGGCGCGCCTTTCGCCTCCTCACATCTTCCTCCTTGCTGTATAACCCCCCCCCTCCCCCCATACAAAACCGTGGCCCTGGGCGGGATAAAAGAAGGGCTTATTCAGCAGTCCACCCACACTACTTGGTAATACCAAGAAAAAAACTTGTCGATTTCTGAAGGGGGTGTATAAGTAGAGAAGGGGAGCATGGAAAAGATCACAAAGGAAGCATGGAAAAGTCGAGAGAAATTTATTTGTGGTTCTTCTGGATAATTTTGTGAAATTTGTGGTTGGTTCTGGAAAAATTAGTGGAATTTTTGGTTGTCGAAAAAGTCGGTGAGATTTGCGATTCTGGTAAAGTCGTTGACATTTGCAGTTTTAGAAAAATCAAAGAATGGGGTGGAGAAATTTGTAAATGCCTAATAAACGACCAAAAATGTCCCAAAATGCAGATGTGCAGAATATACCAGAACGCTAGAACGAGGTAAACGGGAAATTTCAGGGAACTGTGGAAATTCACTAAAAAAAATGGCTTGCGTACATGGTGAAAGGCTGTGAAAATTTTAAATATCTGTAGGAAAATTTTGTCTAGTAAAAATTTTATGAACCCCTGCCAAATTATGGGAAAAAAATACAGTGTGTCCATAGAAGTCTCTTTACAATATTGAAGAAATTTATTACGAAGGCAATTATTGGGATACCTGAATCAAATTTGGTCTATGTACTAAGTGGTTATCAAAGTTTGTGATTTTTCTTTTGGTGGGTGCGACCTTGGTGAGAAACTCAAACCAGCAGTTTTTTTTTTGGGGGGGGGGGGGGTGCGGTGGCGGTACCACGTAGGTTACTGCATTTTTACCTATATATTTTACCCTATATATATAGTATATATATTTACCCTATATATATAGTCCTTTCAAATTTGTATGTGACAAAGATCATTATGAATTTTGAATTTGTAATGGTCGAAAATTAAAAGGTTATTTTTATGTATTCGTGAGTTGCTCTTCCGGAAGCATATTAACCTTGGTAAGAAACATTGAAAAAAACTATAAGGGTAAAAAAATCAACTGTTGGTTGTTGGTTTTTGAACCCTGACCTTGTGACACGCTCCTGTGGCAGAGCAGAAATCGGAATCTTAAGAAGTCTTTGTTAAATTGCATAACTCTGTGCAGCGGATTACAATCTTTCTTTTTGTGTTTAAGGGCGTCAAAAGGACCAATTGTCTCGAGCTATACGTCAGTATGCAAAACATTCCCCTCCCCCCCAACCATTATGCACGTTTCCTATTTTTTCATCGAATTCGTAACCTGATCTTGACAACGGCTTAGTTACCCA